>RJWM01032952.1:0-21021 GCA_004363535.1 Dasyprocta punctata | reverse complement strand
GCAGGCACCACGCTGGGCTTGACAGAATTTCATATGGGTGGAAACCATCATTCCCTCTTTTGGTTGTTTGGGGCAATGACTCTCTTAGACTGCTGCCTGCTGATCAGGGACATTGTGGTAGTTGTGGTCAGGACAGGCATGGTTTTCAGCATAATGACTGATGCCTATGTAGAAGCTGGGTGTCAGCCCAGGACAAGGCACTCTCTGGTGGTAAGGGCCCATATTCTGGATTGAAGAAATATCCAAAAATGTTTAAAGACACAGGGTACTATGAGTAACAAAAAAGGAATGGTGATGAAGGGACTGAAAGTGGGGAGGATGATGGGGGCCCAAGAGTATAAGGTGGGCCATCAAGAAGACCAGGAAGAGAGGAAGAGGAGCCATCAACTCTTTTTTTGTATGTTCACAACAAGGTCTCAAAGTATTTTTTACCACATTTTTACAGTTGTTCAAAGTCTAATTCACAGGCAACTTGAATGTAAAATTTAGAAGCTGACAGAGAAAAATCAGTTCCCAGTTCTCTTCACAGGAATTCCCAGCTCCAGGAAGTATGCCATTGTGGTTTGACTTCATTTGTCCCGTGGGCCCTGAGCTCTGAAAGCAAGAGAAGGACACTGTCAGACTTCATGTGGGCAATGGACACTCCAAAGACAATATCAACTATAACTTGCACCAATTTACAAATCCAGTGTTACCACTTCACAATTCCTTCTTAACTCAGGTCCTGAATGAGCATTTAAAATTGTGGTCTTCTGACTCTTTGACCCATATTCCAAAAATCACTAGAGGTGTCTGAGGCCCAGATTCCTGCTTGATAGGAAGAATTCGAGGTGATTCTTCTCAGGCATTTGAGCACCCTTGGAGAAAGCGGCACGTTCCTTCCTAACTCATCCCTTCCTCTTTTCCATGAATTTAACATTTGGACTTGTATCTATGAGATGTGAATATCACTAATATTTCCACATCAGGGCCATAAGCCCACATGCCTAATGCCTAAGCCCAAGCTCCGATGTCTTACCAAAGTACTTCCTTGTGAAGTACTTTGGCTAATTTCACATGATTTAAAGCAAATCATTACTTATTCCTCTGCCCACTTGCCGCAATGTGTCTGTTGTAACAAGCAACCCCAAATCTATTATATAGCTTTCCATTATTCCAACAAACATTTGCAACCCTAACTCGAGAAGATGTGTAATTATTCCAGGGGTGAAGTTTATCCAGAATGGGAAAGACAGGGTGTAGAAAAACTCCCAGGTACATTCAACTATATGCAATGTGTCTGCACTCATCCTGGGATGTACATGCAGTCAGAGATGATATTTCCTTTCTGAATATGTGACCTGTTCCATCTGAAAGCTTCTTGCTCAACCTTCATTTTGTTAGGAATCAGTTTCTGTCTTTGCTGTCCCTGAAGGATGAAAGACCCTGTCTAAATGACAAAAGGTGAAAATACAACTTCTGGAGTGTAATACAAAGTTATGGCTAGTAGATATTCGCCTGGGATGAAAATCAACTTTTCATTCACCCTGCTATTGGGACACGTTTTCTCTGAGTGAAATCATTTCTACCAAATCACTGCTCAGGGGCAGTCTGGTTTTGTGAGGTCGTAGTGAGCAGTGTCCCAGCATCTGGAATATCTCTTCGAGGTCACATGTGTGTACTTTGGTTGCTGTGATGCGGAGAGAGGGAGACAAAGCTTGTCCCTGGGCCTGAGCTGGTTCCTGATGTGTAGCAGTGGATGGGGCGGGAGGATCGTGAGAGGAGGGCGATACATGGGTTCCCTGTATTTCCAAGATAAGCAGCCATAGTACTGTCTGAACCCTGGGGATGCACACCTGCTTTCTTCAGGTGAATGTTCTCAGGCCTCCAGGGATCCCTGAATAAAAGTGCGATCTCTCCTCCACACCCAGAGCCCAGGATCATAAGCTTGGATCTAGAAAAGAAAGGAGCCCCTGAGAGGATGGAGTTGTCCAGTAACACCACCTCCCTGTCCATCCTCCATTTCTTTCTGATCCCCAGTGCCCCAGGCTCACCCGTGCCCCTCTGTCTCCAGTCCACCCCAACCAGTCCCAAAGATCCACCCACCTCTTCACACTCCTGTCTTGTCACCCGCAGGTCCCAGCCCATGCAGCAGATGAAATCGTAGCGCATCTTGTGAAACTTGGGAATCTGGGCCAAATCTCTCCCATAGAGGAAAAAGAACATGTCCAGTTTGGGAAATATAGTGTCCTCCTCCATGTCATTGGCAAGGTATCTGGGGAGGAAAGGAGGTTGCTGGTTAGGGACACAACCAGGAAGGTGCTGAGCCCCAAGTCTACTCTTAAAAAGGATAGGCAGGCGGCCCTCTTCCCATCAGGATATCATCAGCCCTCCACCATGCTGCTGCTGAGCGGGTACCTGTGGAGAGACTGGGGCTGATCAGGGCCCTTCTGAAGAGTCCCCGTGACAGAACCCTGTGCAGAGCCTGAGGAGGACTTCCACCCCTGTCACCAAGTGGTGACACCACCATCTTCCCTGAACCTTGTCTTTAGGGGTGACACCTGTCTGCTGAGCACATGGGAAGCACCTGGGGCAAGTGACCTTGGTGTAATTCTGTGTCCATCCCTCCTCTTGAATGCCCAGGACAGGACAGCTCAGAGCACACACGAATTCCACCATTTCATCCGTGTGTGTTCCCATTGCTTTCCAATCCCTGGCAGAGGATGCACCATAGGTTTTGCTGAACAAATGAATGAAGGAATGAAGAGCAGCTTAGTCTGCAGACAAGGGCCATACAGAGTGCCCCTGGACTCGCTGCGGTATCAGAAACCACTCGAAGAATGAAAGGCATTGGAGGGGCTGCTTTCTGAATGCAAGTATAATCTCTCTAGGACCAACCCTCAACACTTGTCCTGTGAAAGAAGTTTAGGTAAATAGAAGCTGAGAGGAGGAGGTATCATCTAAAATCAATGTTCGCTCCTACTAAGACTGGATGGCAATACTGTTGGAATGCAGAAGGTGGGAAGGATGCAGTCAGTTTGGGAGTTTTGTTTTGTTTTGTTTTCAGTACTGAGACTGAACCCCAAAGTTTTCATGGTGATCTATTCTACATCCACGGTCCAGTTTTAAATGTCTTTTGGACACAGCATCTTGCTGTCTTACTCTGTTGCCAGCTGTGGTTTCACTCTGCCATTTTCCTACCTCAGTCTGCCAGTGCACACTGATCACAGGAATAGGCAAATGTGCTCCCCGTGTGTTTTGGAACAGGTTTTCACTGAGCTGCCTTTGACATTGAATTGTGGGTCTGGAACCCCTGGGTTGAAACAATCTTTGCCCTAGAGTTTTCTGAGTTGTTGTCAATACAAGTGTGTACCACCATGGCCATCGAAGTTTGGATCTTTTAACCAACTTGAACATTCTGATTTTTCTTCAGTTTCAGTGTGTTTTATTGAGACACATCGATCAAAAGTGAGAGACAGAGACAGAGACAGAGAGACAGAGAGAGAGAGACTGAGACAGAGACAGAGAGAATTGTTTGGAAGGAGCAATGAAAGAAAACCAAAGGTATAAAGATGATGAGCTGGTTTGGTGAGCGAGAGATTGTAGAGTGGGTGAGTTCAATAGCAGATCTCCAGCCTTGGCCTACAGGAAACAGTGAGCACTGCAGTAGGCATGAGGCCCCTTAACTATTGGTCCATCTTTGGGAGGATTACCAGGCAACAGAGCTAGAACCTGTTCCATGGCTTGTGGAATTACTTGTCAGAAAGAGCAGCAGAGAGCTTGTTACATACATCCTGTGGCCTGTAAGGAGGGCGTGCTTGGAATATCAGTCTTCCAAACCCAGAGGGGAGGGACAGAAAAGACATTTGGTACTGCTTAGGAAGGAGACCATCAGAATGGTGGTTAGTGTCTGCTTTTTGTTTCTGTGGGTTGAGGCCCCCCTGTGAGTTCTGCGGGCTTGCATGGTCTGTTTCCCCTGGTGCCACGCTTTAAGTGGCACGAGCGTAGATTGTAAATTTTACTAAGGGAACTATTGGGACACTGTAGTGGAAAGCTCCTTTTTAACAGAGTCAGCAGTATGTGGAGGTTTAAAATTAGAGGACAGATTAGAGTACCCTCACCACAGCCCGGCAGGTGACTCTGCAGGACCATAAGGAAAGACACAGTACTCACAGGGCCAGGAAGAAATGGATCCTCTGGTACTGCCAGGGGAAGAGCCCAGCACGGCTAAAGTAGGCGACGACCATGGCCAGGAGGTACTGATGGGAAGAAAGGAGGAGAGTCAGAGAGTAGGCATGTGTGACTGTGGGCTGGGAGGGAGCAGCAGGGCTCCACACACAGAAAAGGGGCTCCACTGTCAGGTGTGCAGGTTACTGGGGGAGTGTAAGGAAGTTGGAAGTTTTCTGCAAATGAGAGCATTCATGATGAGAGAAGGGAGAGAAGGAAAAGGGGAGCCCAGGATGGCACCTCCAAAGGTCTCTTGGAGACAGGACATTGAGGTAATTTGCATCTGAGGGAGGTCCTTCAATTTAGAGCAAACAGGTCCCCAGAGATAAGGGCAGGGAGCAGGAGGTTCAGGCAGCTCCAGCCAGAGAAGCCATGTTGAGGGGAGATCACGGCCTGGGCTCAGATCCCAGGAGATCTAGGTAGAGGAGGGTGTGCCCTTCCAGTCTGCCAGGACCAGCAAGGCCTGCAAGGAGATAGTGTTGAGCTAGAAAGGTGCCTCAAGGGTGGGAGAGAAGGTGGAAGCTCCCGGGAGGGAACTAGGTAGGACCGCAGGCTTGCACCTCTGCCGTTCCCATGCTGTGGCATAGCGACAGCACAGCCTAGAGGAAAAAGCTTCACCTTGTCAGAAGCCCTGAGGTTCATGTCCCAGGCCAGGAATCTTCGGATGACGGGATCCTCTGTGAAAAGACCTGAGTGTTAGGTTGCAACTTGTGAAGGTTTTTGCTGTGTGGGAGAGAACAGGGAGTGAAACCACATCAGCCTGGGAGAAGGTGCTGAATGGGACCGGGTTCAGGCAAATGAGAAAGGGAGAAAGAAAAACATTTACTGGGCAGGGGTTAGGGGTTTATTCTGGAGGTCCCTGGAAAAGCAACTGAGGGAGGGCCTGGGTGACACCAGTTATCTGTCAGGTTTGGACTGTGGAGCAGTCTGAGGTGGTCTCTCCTAGCAGATGAATGTTCCCCCTCAGAAGTCAGAAGTGTCCGGGTCATTTTCTCCTGTGATGGACGCCACTGGGTGTGAGGCTGGCCCTGCCAGGCCTCAAGTGCTACAACCATTTCCATTCAGGAAAGTCAGCGATTCCTCAGTGTCAGAGGGGCCCTCCGCCCCAGCTTTATGCTCCCAGGTGGGGACATGTGTTGCTGTCATTTGTGTGCCTGGAGCAAGATGACATCATAGTTCTCCAGGAATGGACGGCTTGGGAATTACACAGTGTTCCCTTCCTTATAGGGGTGAAAGAGGTGACCGGTAGTCTCTCGTGTTCCTGAACCCCTAGGTGGGAGGTGCCGTGTGGGGCCTCCTTACCCAGCAGCCTGGTGAAGGCCGCATGGTGCTCAGGCAGCACTGAGGACAGGTGTTTGACCTTTCTCTTCTTTTTGAGGCCACGAGGCTGCTCCGTGACACCTGTGTGTGTAGAGGGCACAGGCATTAGATGTTCCCAAGGTTTCTGTGCCTCTTCCCACAACAGGGACAGGTAGTGTCTCCACCTCTTGCGAGGTGGGAGCCTCATGCCCTCCCTGGGTGCTAAGTCACCACACCGGGGCCCTCCCCCCGCCTCATCCTCCTTCGACTCCCATGACCACTGCGGCTTCCGCTTGTGGCCAGGAGATCGAGCTAGGAGGCTGGGGTTCCCACTAAGAGCTGAATCAGAGTCGCCCTGATGATCCTTCTCTTTCTGTGCCTCCGATTCAGACTCTGAATCAGAGTAGGCTTTCTTCTTCTTCTGGGCAGGTGACTGAGGCATGACGTAGACTTCTAGTCCAGGGACACCCTCAGTGAAATCCAGCAGGTCTTCAAGCATCTCTCCCTCAGACCCTGAGGGCCAGTGTCTTTTCCTCTTCTGAACACAGGCCTGAGGTTGGAGGCTGGGTGCTTCCCATAGGCCTGAGGAAAGAAAGTTAGGTTCGGTGTATGGCTTCTGTCTTTGAAAATTCTGCCTTGGACTATCTGAACTCAATTCCCTCCTTCCATTAAAACTCCAAGTGTCTACCTATATCGTCACCTTGAAAGTCATCATTCCTTGGATGATCTCCATCTTCACCCGGTTGTTTGCCACCATCCCCTCACACTATACCTGTCAGCCCTTATTCATGTAGACCGTTTCACTCATACTTTGAGGGAACTCTGCTTGAGTCAAAACTTCCCCCACCCATTGTTGGAACTCATCTCCTAACACCTCTCCTGCTCACCATGTTTTGCATTCATTGCACATCCTTATCCCACCTCCTGGCTGTTATGCCCCCTAACTTGGCCTTCCTGAATCCCTGATTCCTTTTTCCTGTAGCCCTCACTCCTTACTGGTTATCTTCTCAGACCTCTTTTGTCTGAAGCCCCCTCACCTGATTGTCCTGGGAGCTCATCATCAACTGTGAGTACCTCCAGGGCATATCCTGGAGACAGGGGCAGTGAACTCTGGTCCTCAGTCTGGGAGGATGGTTCTTCAGTGGCCATGACTTCTGCCAAATGTCTTGCTCCCCTCCAGTAAATGGGTTCGGGTCTGTCCACACACTGCTTCTATACTTTGGTCAAACCCAAGCCACGTTTCCTTCTATAGTCAGGACACAGACCACCAGTGTAGAACAGCTCTGAGAATCAGCTGTTGACCACTGGGCTTCCAACTCCCCAAGGGATCTGAACCTTCCAATCAGGGAGCTCGGAAGCCTCTGATGTCACTGCACCTTCTGACCTGGCAACCGGTTTGAAGGTAAACATGTGTAACTGCCAGACTGGACCTCTGGGGTCTGTGGCCTCTCCTGCCAGGTACCCAAACTCTGACCATCATCCTCAAGGGCCTGCTGGGCCTGTTCGTTCTTCTGTGCCTTCTCATCACATGCCATTTTGTGTTCACTGTCAACTCCAAGTGTCTGTGTTCCTCCTACCCTCTGTGGTTTTCCTCTTGGGTGCATAACCTGGTGGGAGAAGGATCCTAGAGGGCAGGATATTTAGGGGGATCGGAAATGATAGGACCTCACTGGGGGCCCTAGGAGTGGACAAAAGATGACAGGGACACTGAGGTGTTGACTTGAAAATGTCAATCCAAACATTCATTTTGGGCAAGCTCCTCTTCCCACTGCTCACTAGTCCTTTCTGTGTTTAGGAATATGTACTAGGGACACACGTGCTCTCTTTCTTCACAGATGTTGTGGTTACCTGAAAAGCCCCAAACGTGGTGCATGTTCCAGATGAAATTGTTAAACTCTGAGTGGGAGGTTACTGAAACTTTTCTCGCTGCCTTGCATAGTTCATGTATTTACAGGGACCCTGGGCAGATGGCACATTGATTGAAAGATAAACTAGGAAGAATGCCTTTATAAAATGTAGTTGTGAGTAGAGAATGGGAGAAGAAAAGCATATGCTTATAGTGAAAGCTAGGTGGAAAGATAGTAGTGTAATTTCCAAGTCAGATGAAACCACTACACTGAAGTGATCATGCCTCTCAAAATCACTGCCTCTCAGAAAGTTCCCAAGTAAAGCAGATACTGCTGTATGAAGAAACCCAAACTCCAGTTGGGAGGAGGACCAGGGAAATGGCTTATGGAGAAGTTAGTTATGAATCCTTAGCCCTTATCCAGGGAAAGACTATGATTTTCTTAATATTCAGTTTAGTGCCGAGTGATGGGAGCCCCTGTGTGCCAGTGTTTAAAATGCTTGGCATGACTGCTTTACATGTGCCTATGAGACACTTAGGTTTGCTAAGACTGATTGCATTAAAGCTCTGTTTTCACTGTTCTTCCTGCCTCTGAAGTCCATACTTCAGAGTCTGAAAAAGTGCCTGCATTTCTAATAGTCGGATGCTCTCGCGAGTGTCTGTGCCCACATTACCTAGGTCCTTGTGGAGAGCGAAGTCCCACCATGTTTTTGGTTGGCCCGCTGTTCCTGGCTGTTCCATCTTGTTGCAGAAGTGCTACAAGTCCTGAGACTCATTTTCTGAACACATAGTGATGCTGGAGGAGAGAAAACCGGCACTTTGGCAACCAGGGAACTTCTGTGCGTATGCCAAAGTAGGAAAATTTTACTGTCCATCCTGCCTTGGTTGTTGGGGGGTAGTTTCAGGTGAAATGTGGGGTGAGACATTTCCTGGACAAGAAGTAATTGTGCCACTACCTGTGTTTTCATTCTCCCGCAAGGGAAATGTTTGGAGAATAATATAGTTTCAAAAGTGGTTACAGTGCTTGTTACTTGTCAGGCATTCTTAAAATGATTGTTGAGATAAGCAAGCATGGTGGGGAAATACTCAAGAAACATTATTAAATATATTGTTGCTATGTCTTTACTCGGTCTATGCTCAGGACATTAAGTTCTCTATGTGTAAAACAATGAGGTTTTCTTTTTCTTTCTTAATTTAAGAGAAAAAAGACATAAGAAAGGCAAAAAGCAAAAGGGACAAACAAATGACTAGAGCAAATGCACAGCAGTAACATTGTAGGTTTACAAAACACGATGATAGAAACTTGACAATGGTTGAATATTGCGTATCGTTGCCTTCAAAATCGTTGTTCACGTTAACAGATATAGATATGTAAAATTGATCTGATCATGTGAATATTAACCGTTCTTTCTCAATAACTAATACATTCAGCAGTATGTTCATTTTAATTATCTTGCACATACATATATACAGATTTGCATCTTTTTCCTTTTCCCTTCCCTCTTTCCCCCTTTTCCCTTCCCGATTACTTTTGCTCTTTGAGCAGTTTTTTTACCCATACATAGTATTTATTGTAGATTTTGGATCATATGTACTTTTTCAGTTTCTTACACTAGGGAGACTATACGGTATTTACACATGTGGGTTTGAGTTATTTCACTTATGAGTATGGTCTCAAGTCATGTCCATTTACTTATAAAAGTATCAATGCAATCTTTCTTGATAGCTGAGTAGTACTCCACTTTATAAAAAAAAACCTCATCTTTTTTATCCATTCCTCAATTGATGGGCACTTGGGTTGTTTCCAAGATCTGGCTATTACAAATTGGGTTGCTATAAACATGGGTGCGAAAATATCACTGTGGTATGATGCTTTCAATTCTTCTGGGAAAATGCCCAGATGTGGGATAGCTGGGTTGAATGGGATCTCCAATCCTAGCTTCTTGAGGAATGTCCACACTGACTTCCACAGTGGTTGCACCAGTCTACACTCCCACCAACAGTGGAGAAGAGTTCCTTTTTCCCCACAGCCCCTGCAACATTTGTTGTTGGTTGATTTTTGAATCTTGGCCATTCTCTCTGGAGTGAGATGGAATCTCAGTGTTGTTTTAATTTGCATTTCCCGAATGACCATTGATGTTGAACATTTTTTCATATATTTATTTACCATTTGTATTTCTTTCTCTAAGAAGTGTGTATTCATCTCAGATGCCCATTTGTGGATTGGGTCCTTGAATTTTAGGGGCCTGATTTCTTTTAATTCTTTATGTGTTTTAGATAGAAGTCCTTTGTCTGATGGACAATTGGCTAAGATATTTTCCCAATTTGTGGGTTTTCTTTTCGCTCTGTTGGAGATTTCCTTTGACGTGCAAAAACTTTTTAGTAAGATGAGATCCCAATTGTTGATTCTGGGAAGTGTTTCCTGTGCAATTTCATTTTTGTTCATGAACTCTCTGCCTACTCTGATGTCATCAAGGTGTTTACCTACTCTGTCTTCTAGGAAGTTTACTGTCTCTGTTTCAATATTCAGATCTTTGATCCATTTTGACTTTATTTTAGTGCATGGTGATAGGCATGGGTCTAGTTTTAGTTTACGGCATATAGAAAGCCAGTTTTTCCAGCACCATTTGCTAAAGAGGCTCTCTTTCTCCCAATGTACATGTTTGGTCCCTTTGTCAAAGATGAGGTGGCTAAGCGTGTTTGTAGTTGTGTCTGTATCTTCTAATCTATTCCATTGATCTTCAGCTCTGTTTTGATTCCAGTACCATGCTGATTTTATCACAGTAGCTTTGTAGTATAGTTTCAAGTCGGGGATTGTGATGCCTCCTGCCTTCCCTTTGTTGCCCAGTATTGCCTTTGCTATTCTAGGTCTTTTCTGGTTCCAGATGAATTTCAGGAATGCTTTCTCTAGCTCTGTGTGGTAGGCAAGTGGTATTTTTATTGGGATGGCATTAAATGTGTATAATAATTTTGGGAGAATGGCCATTTTCACGATGTTTGTTCTTCCTATCCATGAACAGGGAATATCTTTCCATTTTCTGAGATCTTCGATTTCCTTCTTCAGAGTAATGTAATTTTCACTGAATAGATCTTTTCCTTCCTTTGTTAGATTGATTCCTAAGTACTTCATTTTTTTCTCGATGTTATAGTGAAGGGTGTGGTTTCCCTTATTTCTCTCTCAGTGACTTTGCTGTTTGTGTATAGGAATGCTATTGACTTCTGAGTGTTCAAATTGTATCCAGCTACATTACTGAATTTGGTTATTACTTCTAGAAGTCTTCTAATGGACTTTTGGGGGTCTTCCATGTAGAGTATCATATCATCTGCAAATAATGATAATTTCACTTCTTCCTTTCCTATCCTTATTCCCTTTATTTCTTTCTCTTGTGTAATGGCTCTGGCTAATATTTCCAGAACAATATTCAACAGGAGTGGTGATAATGGACCTCCTTGTCTTGTTCCTGCTTTTAGGTGGAAAGTTTTTGGTTTTGGTCCATTTAGTAAGATGCTGGCTGTTGGTTTATGATATATGTCTTTTATCAGGTTGAGATAGAGACCATCTATTCTGATTTTCTGTAGGGTTTATTTTTTTTTATCATGAATCGGTGTTGGATTTTGTCAAAAGCTTTCTCTGCATCTATTGAGATGATTATGTGGTTCTTGTCCTTGGCCCTGTTGATATGGTGTATTACATGTATTGATTTGCGTATGTTGAAGTATCCCTGCATTCCTGGGATGAATCCCACTTGATCATGATGTATAATCTCTCTGATAACTTGCTGTATTCTATTTGCCAGTATTTTATTGAGGATTTTTGCATCTATGTTCATTAGGGAGATTGGTCTGTAGTTTTCTTTTTTGGTTGGGTCTTTCTCTGGTTTTGGTATTAGGGTAATACTTGTTTCCAGGAATGTTAGGGAGACTTGCTTCCCTTTTGATTCCATTGAAGAGTTTGAGGAGTGTTGGCATTAAGTCTTCCCTAAATTTCTTGTAGAACTCAGCAGTGAATCCATCAGGGCCCGGGCTTTTCTTTGTCGGTAGGGTCCTAATTACATTTTCAATTTCATTAGCTGAAATTGGGTTATTCAGCAGCTTTACATCTTCTTGATTCAGCTTTGGTAATTCATAGGTTTCTAGGAATCTGTCCATTTCTTCTGTGTTATCGAATCTATGTGAGTAAACGTTTTCGAAGTAGGTGTTGAGGATCTTTTGTATTTCCACAGGGTCTGTAGTGATTTCACCCTTTCCATTTCTTATTGCATGAATCTGAGTTTTTTCTTTCCTCTTTTTGATAAGGTTGGCTAGGGGTTTATCAATTTTATTTACTCTTTCCAAGAACCAACTCGATTCATTGATTCTTTGTATTGTTTTCTTAGTTTCAATTGCATTAATTTCTGCTCTGATCTTAATAATTCCCTCCCTTCTTCGGGCTTTGGACTTGACTTGCTCTTCTTTCCAGAAGTTTGAGGTACAGCATTGGGTTGTTTATGTGTGTTCTTTCCATTTTTCTGATATGAGAGTTTAGTGCTATAAATTTCCCCCTGAGGACTGCTTTCATTGTATCCCACAGGTTCCGGTAATTCGCATCTGCATTTTCATTTGAATTTAGATATTGTTTAATTTCTTCTTTAACTTCTTCTGTGACCCGTTGGTTATGTAGGAGAGTATTATTTAATTTCCATGTGTTTATGCAGTTATTGTAGGCTTTTTTGTCATTCATTTCCAATTTTACTGCCCTATGGTCAGATAATATGCATGGAAGTATTTCAGTTGCTTTTCATCTACTTAAGCATGTTTTGTGGACCAGTATATGATCTATTTTAGAGAACGACCCATGTGCAGCTGAGAAGAATGTGTATTCCAGTGTCGATGGGTGGAATACTCAGTACACATCTCCTAGGTCCATTTGTTCACAAGTTTGATTCAGTTCTGTTATTTCTTTGCTGATTGTTTGTTTGGTTGATCTGTCTCTCTGTGACAGTGGGGTGTTAAGGTCCCCTGTTAAACCCGTATTATTGTTTATTTGGTTTTTCATGTCTAGTAGGAATTGTCTTACATCGTTCGGTGCTCCCATGTTTGGTGCATATATATTTATGATTGTAATCTCTTCCTCTTGAAGTTTTCCCCTAACAAGTATGTAGTGACCTTCTTTATCTCTTTGATCATTCTCGGTTTGAAGTTCATATTGTCTGCAAGCATAATAGCTACCCCTGCTTTTTTCTGGGTTCCTGTTGCATGGAGTATTGTTTTCCAGCCTTTGATTTTTAGTCTGTGAATTTCCTTTTGAGTGAAACGTGTTTCTTGTACACAGCATATTGTTGGGTTTTGTTTCTTAACCCACTGTGCTAGTCTGTTTCTTTTCATTGGTGAATTGAGACCATTTACATTGATTGATATAACTGATATGTACTGGCTCATCCCTGTCATGATATCTTTCTGTTGTTGGGTTTTGTACATTTTCTGTTTAATGATTTTCTCCGCTTAGTGGTTTCCTTTTTTTGTTGTTCTTAAGATTGTAGCTATCTATTTCTAGCGTGTCTTTCAGTCCTCTTTGTAGTGTTGGTTTGGTGGCCATAATTTTCTTCAGTTGTTCTTTGTCATGAAAGTATCTTATTTCTCCATCAATTTTTAAGGATAGTTTTGCAAGGTATATCAATCTGGATTGAAAGCTGTTTTCTTTAAGGATTTGAAATACTTCACTCGAAACTCTTCTTAAGTTAAAAGTTTGTGTTTAGAAGTCTGCCGTGATTCTGATAGGCTTTGTTTCATAGGTGATGTTTCTTTTTTCTGACAGCTTTTAATATTTTGTTCTTGTGCTGTATTTGTGATACCCTTATTATTATATGTCTGGGTGAAGATTTATTTTGGTTATGGTTAATTGGGGTTCTGTATGCCTCAGTTACCTGTATTTCAGATTCTCTCCCCATGTTTCGCAAGTTTTCTGCTCTTATTTCTGTGAATAGTCTTCGCAGGTCATTAGTATTGACCCCTGCTTTTTCATTTATGCCTATTAATCTTATGTTATTTCTCTTGTCATTGTCTCGCAGCTGTTGAATTGTTGTTTCTTTGTTCCTTACTATTTTTAGGAGATCTTTTCTTTCGTGGCCATGATCTCCCATGATGTCTTGAAGATCTGAGATTCTATCTTCAACTTCATTCAAGCGCTGTTTCAGACTTTCTATGGAATTTTTCATTTCCTGCATTTTCCCTTTGTGTCTGTTTCATGCATTCTATTTGTGTCTTATATTGTTCATTCAAAGTTTCCATCATTTTATTATGTTCTTCTATTTTTTTATCTTGATCTTCTTTAGATACACACAAAATTTCTTTAATAATGATTGTCATTTCATTTCTTTGTTGAGGGATTATTTCTGGTTTGAGTTTCTCTATAGCTTCATGGGGTTGTTTGTTTACTGCATTTGCTATCATTTCAGATAGTTCAATTTTTTGACTTCCAGCATCTTCCATTTCATTGTGTCTTGGGTTTTTTCCTAGTGGGCTGGGTGATGGAGACTGCCTCTTGGCTTTTTGTTTTGTCATTTTCTTCTGGACCTGTGTGGCTGGGCAGGAAGCCTCCCAATGAATTCTACTGGAACACTGTGTCGGGTAGACCTTCAATCCTCCAATATCCCCATACCTACTGGCACACACTCCCAGATTATGGTGCTGGACCCTTGTGTTCTGTGGTTTGTGAGGCTGCCTGCATATTCTCCTGATGTAGTTTCTTGGGTTGCTCTGGTTTGTTGGGTAATGTGTCCTGCAAGGCTGGCCAGGTGTTCCTCTGGTGGGTTGCGCTGAGTTGCAGGACTGGTTAGAGCTGGATCCTCTGTGAAGCTAGTGAGGGTGCACTCCTGGAGTGTGCTGCTGGAGCCTCTTGCCTTGCTGGGTTGGTGCTGAGATCTCTGGGACCCAGATGGCTAGGCAGAGTGTACCCCAGAGTGTGGCACCACCCGGACCTTGCATCTGATTGCAAGTTCAGAGCCTCTGGAACACGACACCAGGCAAGCCCGGGCAAGTCCCAGGCATATAGTGCCAGGGCCTTGCTCCTGGTTGGGCGGGTGTGCCACCTCTAGGACCTGCTGTGCAGGCCACAACCCTGAACAATGGAGCTTGTGCCTTGTGCTCTGATGGGCAGAACTCAAGTTATCTAAGGCCTTGTAGCTATGCTGGCCAGTCCATGATGAGCAGCTCTGGGGCTCTGGACTGGGCTGGGTTTAGTTCCTCTGTGTCCTGTGAGGCTGGCTGGGCATTCCCCTGGTGGGTTGCACTGAGACGTGGGACTGGGTAGAGCTGGATACTCTGTGCAGCTATTGAGGGTGCACTGTCGGACTGTGCTGCTGGGGTCTCTGCCTTGCTCAGTCGGTAATTGTATTCTTAATTAGCACTTTAGTACTATATCTTATTTCCCTTATATTTACCACAAAACTTCGCAGAACTTTTTTTCCTTCTTTTTTAGGTGGTACTGGGGATTGAACTCAGTACTTTGTGCATGCTAGGCAAGCACTCTGCCACTGTGCTATGTCCCCAGGCCAACTTACACAAAAGTTACCCACACAAACAGTAGAGGTGCTCAAGAAATTGAAAGAATCAGAGTCATTCTACCAGCCGTCACTGTTATTCTTACTGTTCCTCCCCCTCTGAATTTTATGTATAATAGATGAGATTAACAGCCCATTATTAACAGTCAAAACTGTAGGACATCAATGATACTGAAGCTATGAATACACGGATTATGAAGAACTTAACTTGGACTCCTACATAGTCCCTACAACTGATCTAAAACCTGGAGAACTTCAGTTGCTTGAAATAGACAATCGAGTTGTTCTTCCAAAAGAAATACCAACCCGTACTAATTTCATCTGAAGATGTTCTCCATTCATAAGCAATCCCATCTCTAGGATTTAAAACGGATGCTATTCCAGGCTGTCTAAACCAAGCAACTCTAACATCATCATCATTTTAGCTCCACTAAAAACTCTCAAAAACTGTTCTTCTTCAATATTATAAGCATTGTGAAGCTATATTAGCATTAACCTTTTAAGTTAAAGATTTGAGAAATATTTTCTGTATAATGAAATACCACAGCTAGACACATCAACATGATTTACTATTATTTTATCAATGATCATTTCATTATTTATAGTTTTCCAACTAAAAATCGCAATACACATATTCTATTTAGACCCCAAAATAGCCCACTTAGAAAGTACAAAACAATGTTACCTTTAGAAAAAAGTGAATGAAGATCTATTTGCCTCTTTATTACACCTACAATAATAGGAGTAGCTATTTAATTATTATCATTATATTTTCTAACATCTTATTTCCATCACCTAATTAATAACCATTTAATTACAGTTCAACAATGAACAAACTAAAGCAAATAATATCAATACATAATATTAAAGGATGAATCTGATTATTAATATTAATTTCCCTGATCTTATTCATTGGCTCTACTAACCTTCTCCTACCCCACTGCTTTATTCCAACAATACAACTATCCATAAATTTAGGAATACCTATTCCATTATGAGTGGGGATAGTCATTTTAGGCTTCTGACACAAAACTAAAGCATCCTTAGCACACTTCCTTCCACAGGGCACACGAACCCCATTTATTCCAATATTTGTAATTATTAAAACAATTAGCTTATTTATTCAACCCATAGCTCTGGCAGTTCGATTAACTGCTAATATTACTGCTGGTCACTTACTTATACACTAGGAGCCATACTAGTATTAACTTCCATCAGCCCTTCAACAACTTTAATTACATTCATTTTTCTAATCTTATTAACAATTCTATAATTTCTGTAGCCATAATTCAACCCTATGTGTTCACCTTGTTAGTAAGCCTATACTTACATGGTAATACTTAATGACCCACCAAACATGCCTACTGTATAGTTAATCCATGCCCTTGACCACTTACAGGAGCATTATCCTTTTTTACATCAGGCTTAGTGATATGATTTCACTTCAATTCTAAGACCCCCCCTTTTTATTCGCTTAGCTAATACACTTACTATATATGAATGATGATGAGATATTGTACAAGAAGGGATTTACCAAGGTCATCATATAACAATTGTACAAAAAGGCCTGTGATACAGAGTAATCTTATCTCTGAAGTATTTTTCTTCTTGGGATTTTTTTGAGCCTTTTACCACTCTAGCTTAGCCCCAATCCCAGAACTAGGTGGATTTTGGCCACGTACAGAAATTAAGCCCCTCAATCCCTTAGAAGTCCCACCCCTCAATACATCAATCCTATTATCAGGTGTATCATTTACCTGATCTCACCACAGTTTAATAGAAGGACATCGAAAACAAATCATTCAAGCTCTAGCCATTACAATTATTCTAGGCATTTACTTCACCCTACTTCAAGCCTCAGGATATTTAGAAACATCATTTTCTATTTCAGATGGGGTTTATGGATCTACATTCTTTATGTCTACAGGATTTCCCAACCCACATGTCATTATTGGATCAACATTGCTAACTGTCTGTTTTTCCAATCAACTATCATTTCACTTCAAAACATCAGTTTGGTTTTGAAGCAGCAGCCTGGTATTGGCATTTCGTAGATGTAGTTTGACTATTCCTTTATGTTTCTATTTAGTGACAAGGCTCATACTTTCTTAGTATAATTTGTACCACTGACTTCCAATCAGTAAGCTCCACAATACAACTGGAAGAAAGTAATAAATATTATAACCTCACTTCTAATCAACTATTTCTTTACATTTTTACTACTTAGAATTACATTCTGACTTCCTCAAATAAACATCTATATAGAAAAAGCTAGCCCCTATGAGTGTGGGTTTGACCCAACAGAATGTGCATGACTGTCATTTTCTATAAAATTTTTCTTAATTGCAATTACTTTCCTTCTATTTGACTTAGAAATTGTCCTCCTACTTCCCCTACCATGGGCATCTCAAATTAGTAATTTAAAACTAATACTATTAATTTCACTAATATTAATCCTAATTTTAACATTAGGCCTGGAGTATGAATGAGTCCAAAAAGGGTTAGAATGAACTGAATATGGTGACCAGTTTAATAATCAAAATGAATTCAACTCATTAAATTGTTTTAAATCATAATTACCAAAATATCCTCAATCCATTTTAACTTAATTAAAGCTTATACCTTGTCATTTCTACGTACAACAATTTATCAATCCCATGTAATGTCACCTCTTCTATGCCTAGAAGGAATAATATTCTCAACATTCATTTTTGGTGTTCTAGTCATACCTAATTCCCACTACCTACTGTCTTTTGCCATCCCCATTATTATGCCCATTTTTGATGCCTGTGAAGCAACCATAAGTCTAGTATTGCTAGTTATGATCTCAAATACATATGGGATTGATTACATACAAAACTTAAACTTACTAAAGTGCTAAAAATTATTGTACCTACAATTATACTCACCCCAACTACCTACCTACAAATTCAATAGTATGAATTAACACTACACGGTGTATTAATTGCACTAATTTGCCTAACATTTATAAACAAACTTGACATCATCAGACAAAATTACTCATTAAATTTTTCCTCTGATTCCCTTTCTTCTCCCTTATTTGTTTTAACAACATGACTTTTACCTCTAGTAGTTATTGCTAGTCAACATCACCTGAATAATGAAACAGAAACATGAAAAAAATTTACATCTCC
The DNA here is from genome assembly GCA_004363535.1 of Dasyprocta punctata. Taxonomy (NCBI): domain Eukaryota; kingdom Metazoa; phylum Chordata; class Mammalia; order Rodentia; family Dasyproctidae; genus Dasyprocta; species Dasyprocta punctata. The sequence goes on along the minus strand of RJWM01032952.1, from coordinate 2,977 downwards.
CACCTTATTCTCCTACAAACCTTTCTAATCATGACATTCTCAGCCACAGAAATAATATTTTATATCCTATTTGAAACAACTTTGATCCCAACTTTATCATTACTTGATGAGGAAGTCAAACAGAACAAGTAAAAGCAGGCGTGTGTTTTCTCTTCTACACACTAATTGGATCTCTGCCATTCTTAGTTACTCTAATCTATCTACGAAACTTTTTAGGCTCACTAAATTTTCTCTTATTCCGTTACAACAACACATTAATGCCCATAACTTGGTCCAGCGATACAGTATGACTAACATGCATAATAACTGTCATACTTAAACTACCATTATATGGCCTTCACCTATGACTCTCAAAAGCCCATGTAGAAGCCCCAGTCACAGGCTCAATGGTCCTAGCAGCTATTTTACTAAAACTAGAAGGTTATGGCATAACACAAATCTCACAACTTCTAGACACTTTAACAAACTTTATAGCATACCCTTTTATCCTCTTATCCCTATGAGGCATAATTATAACCAGCTCTGCCTTTGCCAAACAGACTTAAAGTCCCTCATTGCCTATTCCTCTGTAAGCCACATAGCACCAGTTTTTGTAGTGATCCTAATCCAAACACTATGAAGCTTTATAAGAGCAACAGCCCTCATAATTGCCCATGGTTTAACATCTTCTTTATTATTCTGCCTTGCAAACTCTACAAATGCATTCATAGCTGAACTATAATTTTGTCTCAAGGATTAATAACCATCCTTCCAATAATAATAGTTTGAGAAGTCCTATCAAGCCTTACTAATCTTGCACTTCCCCCAACAATTAATCTAATTGGGGAATTATTTATTATTCTCTCAACTTTCTCCTGATCCAACTTCACAATCATTCTTAGTGGATTAAATATACTAATTACAGCCCTCTACACACTATACTAATTTCAACAGAATGAGGAAAACTGCCATATCATATGACTAATATTATCCCATCCCTCAAGAAAACTCCCTAATAGCCTTTCATGTTTTACCACTAATTCTCCTCAGCCTAAACCCTAAAATCATTTCAGGAAACTTATACTGTAATTATACTTTAATGAAAACATTAGACTGTGAATCTAATATCAGAAGATAAAATCTTCTTATTTACCCAAAAGAGAAAGTAATTTGGAACTGCTAATTTCAAATACCATACTTAAAATTATGGCTTTCTTAACTTTTATAGAAGTATTCCATTGGTCCTCAGCCAAAAAATTGATGCAACTCCAAATAAAAGTAATCAATTATCTCATCTTTTTACACTGGTTATCCTTACATTATCAATTCTAGCCTCCATAACTAATTTCCACAAAAAGCTCTCATATTCTACATACATCAAATCACTCACCTCATTATCTTTCTTATTGTGTTTAATTTCAGCCTCTATATTTCTGAATTCAAATCACAAGACAATAGGATCTACCTGAAACTGACCAACAAGCCAAACTTTACACTTAAGTATAAACTTTAAATTAGACTACTTTTCTGTGTTATTTATATCTGTAGCCTTATTTGTAACATGGTCAATCATAGAATTTTCTTTACGATACATACATTCAGATCCTCTTGAGAAATTTTCAAGTACTTATTATTTCTTATTATTATAATAACCTTAGTTACAGTAAACAATCTGTTTCAACTTTTCATCAGTTGAGGAGTAGGAATTATATCTTTTTTATTAATCAGATGATGGTTTAGTTGAACAGATGCTAATGCTGCAGCACTTCAGGCAGTCTTCTATAATTGAATTGGAGATATTGAATTTTAATATTTGTGTCATGATTTATTCTACATTTATATTCATGAGAATTGTAACAACTTTTCATAATATGAGATAAAATTACCTTTCTACCATTAATAAGTTTATTAGCAGCAACTGGAAAATCAGCCCAATTTGGCCTCCACCTATGATTACCTTCAGCAGTAAAAGGGCCCACCCCAGTATCAGCATTACTTTATTCCAGCACAATAGAAGTTGCAAGAATTTTCCTACAATTGAGTTCTCTCCACTGATACAAAATAATTATCTCATCTAAACAAGCTTCCTATGCTTAGAAGCTATCACACTATTCATGGCTATCTGTGCTAGCATACAGAATGATATAAAAAAAGTAGCATTTTTCATCTCTAGGCAGCTAAGTTGAATAATAGTAACTATTGGTATTAATCAATCATACCTAGCTTTTCTCTATATTTGCACCCACGCTTTTTTCAAAGCTATGCTTTTTATATGCTCAGGCTCAATCATTCACAATTTAAATGATGAACAAGTCATTTAAAAACTAGGAGGGCTACTTAGAATTCTACCCATTACTTCTTCCTTCCTCACCATTGAAAGCTTACCTCTCACAGGCATACCATTTCTCACAGGATTTTATTCTAAAGACCTGATCATTGAAACTGTTACCACATCATATACCAACACCTGAGCCCTACTCCTCACCCTTATTGCTACATCCTTAACAGCTATCTACAGCACATGTATCATTTTCTGCATCTTGTTAGATAGCCCTATATTTACCTTCTCACCAACCATCAATGAAAACAACCCCATGTTGGTTAACTCTATTGAACTCTTAGCAATTGGTAGTATCTTCACTGGATTCTTTTATTTCAAATAGTATTCTGCCTACAAGTGTTTACCAAATAACCATATTGGCCTATGTAAAACTTTTGGCCATAACAGTAACAATTATCATCTTTACAATTGCAATAGAGCTAAACTCAATAAACTATAACCTAAAGATAAGCTATCTGACCAAGTCATTTAACTTCTCAAACATTTTAGGCTATTTCCCAACACCTATCTATCGATTGCCACCTTAAAAAGACCTATTAATGGGCCAAAACTTATCATCATCAATAATTGACTTAATTTGACTTGAAAAATCAGCTCCAAAAAGCATTTCCAGATCACAAATTACAGCATCCACTACTACATCAAATTATACAGGCC
>RJWM01032951.1:0-21023 GCA_004363535.1 Dasyprocta punctata | reverse complement strand
TCAGAGTGGAATTCTTCTGCAGCAGTACCACTAAACACAGAATATTGTGTTGAATAAATTTTTAATGGAGAGAAATGGCAACAGCTTTGGTGATCAGCTAAGATATTGGGAGGCAAAGCCCTGCAGATCCATTTCTTAATGTGGAGCTAGAAGTCCTCCTATTTTCAGACCTGAGATGCTGCTGGACACTGTCTCTGTAGCTTCTCATTCTCATCCTTTCTATGGATTGTTAATTTTATCTGAGTTATGCACTAATCTAAGAGAAAGCACTAATCTAAGAGAAAATTGTGGCAGAGGTTCCCAGTGGGCATTTCTATATGTCTAGTCTCCTGCACAATACAACTGATATCCACGTTTTCCTTGAGGCATTTTTGTGATGCTTCTCAGAGCTCATTGTCAGCCACCATAGCTCTTAAACTATTGATGCCTTAAGCTATTACAGTACACACAATGTCTGCAAAGGTAACTTTTTGGAGCAAAGGGACAAGGAAATTTGCCCTAGTCTGTTTTCAAGTCTAAAGACATATTGCAGCAACACTACCTTTTACCTAGGAGGCCCAACTCTTGGGCCCCATTTTAGACACAAAAACTCCTAATCAAAGGTTTCATTTTCCTTCCTGCAGTTTAAGAGGTCAAGGAAATCTTTAAAAACACTGTAACAATACTTAAGCTCCCTAAACACGTTTTGTGGAGATGTGAGCCATGGCTTATGGGAATTGTTGAGGCAGAAGGCCTTTCTGGAGCATAGAGAAAGAGCCTGGATTTTGAGCTGGAGCCATCAGCAGAATGTTGAGATGCGAAACATCCTCAGGAGGAAACCCTGGCTCTAGTCCATAGGAAATGACAGTCTGCTCTTGCTGGGATTATTTCAATGGTCTTGTTATACTGTTTGGTCTCAATGGTCTCAGATGGTAAGGGTGGAGAGGGTAGCAGGGAGACTCAAAATGGAACAGACTGGCTTAGGGACATTCTCCTCATAGCTTCAGGTTTCTCCCAGGAACCTTAGGAAATGAGGACATTTGAAATATTTAATATAAGGAGTTTGGACGACGACATATCTGAACTCTTCTACTTCCAAAGCAATGAAATCATTTTGTCCTGCAGTGGCTCAATGGTCCACACCACGTCCTTGAGTTTCACACTCAAGATTGGCATCAAGGTTTTTATACTGATGAATCTCTGGTCAGAAAAGTCAGGAATGTGGTGTTTGATGCTGTCCCTAGGTGTTTATTTCATAGGAAATACGATACAGTCAGTAACTTTGACATACAATGAGATACATACACTCTAAAAAGGAATCTCAAAGCTGCTGCTGCTTCCTGATCATACGTGAGGAAAACTGACATTATGAAATCCTAATGAATTGGTAGAGGCCATACACATGACTGGAGATGATTCTAGGCCAGGGGAACTTTGACTGACATGAGGAAGTGGGTGCACCTCAGGAACTCACTGGAACATGAAATTCTGCAGTGCTGTGCTGGTGAGGAAATGGGGTGGAGTCACAAGGCTAGAGGAGCTGCTGCCTGGCAGAGGAGGCATTGGAGTAGCAGGGAGGCCCTTGCTAGCTCGGCACCTCACCCCTCATTAACAAGGATGGGGCAATTATAACGTTCATTTTAATCTGGAGATTATTTTGCAATTACGTGGGTGGGAACGTCATAGAACAAACCCAGGTACAGAAACAATATAGATGAGACACAAATTGATAGAACCTAGCATATTCCCCGGGCTGGAACTGAGACACAGCGCCTCATGTTGATTCTTGACAGTGCAGTCAGACTCTCAAACTTGGGTCCCACCTCTTGTTGATGGAATCACATCATTTTTCCAGAAATGAATGATATGCTCTTAAGCATTAGGGAATTTTTGTTGAAGTGAAACCTTGTCCGCAGAGTATCTGTGAGGAATTTGCTACTACTTGCTTGGAGCCAACAATGATATAGGAGACCTTACTGGTGGTCCATATATGGTACATCTTGAGTTTAAAAAGGTAACACCCAGAGCCTCTCCAAAACTCAAGCTATTGCTACCATCCTCCACAGGTAGGGTTACTTTCCCACCTGCCCAATTCAGTTCAGTGAGCCAGATGTGCCTGTGTCACTCCAACTTAATTGGTGACATTTTCACCTGCCCACAGCCCTTACTGATACAGTCTGATGGTTATTTTACTTTGGGCCTACTTCTTTGGTCTAGGACTTGTTATAATGATAAAACTTTTATACCAGACACTATTCCCCAAGAAATCAATTCTGGAGATCCATGGATGAGGGACTGAACGTGGTGCTGCCCTCCATACTGACAGGGGACAGGGTATCAAATGGAAAAAACATAGAAATGCATGTGTCTGTGTCTTCTAGTCTGCCTCTCGGAAGCTGATCATGCTGCCTTGTATGAGTCCTGACTTCTCCAGGTCCCCTGGCTCTATGGAGGGAGCCTTGTAGCCTCAGGGAGGGACAGAGTGCTTGTGACTTTTCCTGGTTCTTCTCATGTTTCTCTAAGTGGGACAGCAGATTTCTAGAGATGGGCCTCAGAGGGGTGGCCATACAACTAAAGTTTTGCCCTCTCAGCAGTGAGCAGTGTGTTCCTTACGGTGGGAACTGCTGTGAGCAGGTGAGGACTGTGGATGGGTGGAGTCCTTTGAGGACTTCGAAGTTCTACATCAAAATTGAACTTGCTTGAGAAAATTCTTTGACTGCAACTTCATTTCTCCACAGGGCCATGTAAAGTATGACACTGGCAATATTAGGGGCCCAAAGTAGTTATAGAAGCTCTCACCTTGAACTATATATACCTGAGACAGAAAGAAAACTCAAGAAAACCTTCCTGTACCCAGTAGATAGCATGCACTTCTGAGAAGTTTCGTATCCCTCTCTGGGACATCACTGACAAAGAACATTGTGTGGGGTAATGGTTACTGGGCAGAAGCACAATGGCTGTGCTGTATGGCTAAGCTAACACCATGCATTTAGTAGGCTGAACACTGGAGTGAGTTCTTCAATAGATGGGATCCGTCAAGTGGTGCTAAGGTTTTCCCCAAATAGTTTCAGAGTTCTGATCCTGGTTACTAACTTCAATACTTTCTCATTCTCAACATTTCTGTGGAATATGTTAATTTTACCAAAATTCTAGGTTTAAGGGAAGCTGAAAGCAGTAGAAAATGGTGGCTGAGGTTCCTTATGAGAAATTCTATGTCGCACAATTCTCCTGTGTGAATGTGTTGACATACACCTGTTTACCTTGAATCAAAGGGATTAAGTGTTTTTCAGAGGATGGGGTCAGTTCACAAAAATCTTCAACAGTGCCTTCAAAGCCACATTAGTACATGAGGCATCTTAAAAGTTGAGAGTAATTCCTTGAGGCAAAGACACCAGGAACTTGACCCTCACCATGCTTAGCACTGAAGGTGATATTGCAGTAATTCCATTTGTAAGCTGAGGGTTCTATGTCATGGGCTGGATTTCAGATTTAAATTCTATTTGAAGAAAAGCATCTCATTACAAATCATTCAGAGACTGATACAGAACTTAGATATTTGTAGGGTGCTTATTTTTTCCTAGCGATCAAATCCAGAGCCCATGAGAACTGCTCAGACACGAGTTCTTTCTAGAACCAAAGGGAAGAGTCTGGGGTTTTGAATTGGGTTCTTCAGACCACGATGAGAATGGGAAGCATTTCTCAGAAGGAACCTTAGGTCTGTGTGTGGGAAACACTCAGATCAAGATCACGTGGATGATTGCTTTCTCTTGCTGCACCCTGACTGATCTCAGTGATTTTCAGATTGATAGGGAACTGGGGGTGGCCACTGAGACTCAAAATGGGACAAGGTGAGGTAACTGGGGGAAATGGTCTCCTTGTTTAAAGTTTCCCATAGGAAACTCAACAAAGTGATGAAAACGCGGTTACCAGGTGATACTGAGGAGTTAGGGCACCTATGTATCTGGGCTTTTGGCTTCAAACACAATGAAAATCACTTAAAAATTGGAGTGATTTGGGATCTACACTAACTTCAGTGCTCATTAATTCACTATATCACTCTATACATGCCACACAGCATGGTGAAGTTAATTGTCCCTCCCAAACAGAACATGGAGGAAACACTGTGTCCATGTGTCTTCCATAAGTCTCATGTCCCAGATATTTCCTTCTGAAAGTGACTTGAAGCTCTCGTTCAGTTGGTTCTTTGAATGAATTGTGCAGCTGCATTGCTTCGGTACTAATAGCACTCTTGGCCCACTATTCCTTCCCTGGAACAATGAGACTCGTGGGACCCTCATCTGTGGAAGCATCAGTCTGCAGTGTGACCTCCTGAGCCAAAGAACTTGTAATGTTTGACTAATGTTGCTGTATGAGCTCCAGGTGGGAGCAACTGTTTATTGTGTCACTGTCTTTAGATTTTGGTCCATGAATTTGTGACTGAATGTTGTGTACCATACTGAAGAATGGATATGATGGCAACTTGCATGCAATTAGGATTAGGGACATTACAATGATACATGACCCAGAATTGGCCCAAACCTCCTTTGTTTCTTTTTTTTAACACAATTAAGCAATGCTCATGCCTCAGCAACGTACAAAGCATTTCATGGGTGAGGTCTGATATGCACTAGGTCTACCTGACCAGAGTGTTGTATATTTGACACTTTCAACTATTTGCATGAGCACTCACTTACATGAGCAGTGCCATAGAGGTCAGTGACAGTCATGCCTGCCATTGGTCCTGGTCTCTCAACTGTGGATCAGTTTCAGTTACAGGGTAACTCTTCTAGGACCCGTTCAGGAGCCCCTCAACCTGAGAGCAAAAAAAAAAAAGGCTCTTCACCAGATTGGGATGTTAGTGTGGGCTTGCAGGAAATGCAGGATTAAATACGTGATGTTGATACCAGTCTGCCTTAAAAAGCCTGTTTTAATTTGGGGCCAACAGCATGAGAACTAGCAGCATTAGCCCCCAGCATGAATCCAGGTCAGGTGATGATTCACTCCTCCTCGCAATTGTATGTGAGCAGAGCCTCATCAGTCAGGTGAATATCCGATCAACAGACTCCATGGCAGTTCTTTCATATCAGCATTATCAGGTAGGGTGGACACTTAGGAAGAGGATGCTTACAAGAGTCCTCAGTTGAAATGCCAGATCAAATGTCTGGTCAAGGTCAGCAAGACTACACATGGCTCAAGTAGCCGTCCTGATGATCAAGGAGGATCCAGAAACACAGGACTCTTGTCTTAGATAATGTGACACTTGAGATTCTCTACTTCTCCTATTGTATCCTGCAGAGCAAAATAGGGCAACAAGGATCCCAGGAAAGGGCAACAAATGACTACGAGGGAAGTCTAGATGAGTGGGGTGCGGTGGGAAGCCAAAATGGAGCATAGTTCTCCTGCTTCTAGACTCATTTAGATCAACTCACTACTAATTTTAAAGTATTCAGCTATATCTGAGTTGCTGTACCATGGTGAACCAGCCAGATTTTCACTAACCAATGTACCAGTTACATATGGTACCTGCATGTTAGGGGACACACTATAAACTCCTTCTCCTGGATTCCTCAGTACAGTGAAGACAAACAACTTGAACACAAAATATTCTGTCCCTGAGATGGCCATCATGCAGCTTGGGCTAGGAAGTTTAAAGAATGAATAAAGGGTGCTTGAAAATGTAATGAACACACAGGCTGTGAGTCAGTATACTGCAATATAAAACCAGGAGTAAAGGCTGTAGTCATAAGAATGACACTTAAGACTCCAAGTCTATCAAAATCATTAGATTCAGATGGAAGGCAGTGGGTTGAGGGCCCATTAAGGCCATCAGGAGAGAGGTGCTTCCACACATTTTTTGTTTCATGAGTAAGTTAAGTGTTGCAAACATTACTTGGGTCAGCAGGACCTCTCAACTTGATCCAGTCTCCTATTTTCCCAATCCTGTTCTCTGGTAGACCAAAATAAACCTCTGGTAGTCTTAACATAGCTTCCCAACCTAATAAGGTAAAGAGAATGTGGCCCTGGTTAACCCAGTAGCTTAGCTCTCAGGCTTCATCAGTCTGAGAATGATCGCCTTCTAAACTCTTTCCACTGACATCCCAGCAGCTAATCAACACTGCTCAGCTATGGAAAGAGGAGAGAGGCTACAAAGGATAACCATGCCAAGTGTCATGTGGAAATCCATCAGCAGCAGTAAAGGAGAAGTCAGTGAGGTAGTCCAATATGATTAACCTGATTAAGTTTGGACCTAGGATGCTCTGTGCAATCTGCTTCCTTTCATGTTTCTCACGCTCATGGATCTGCTAGGAGTGGCGATGGTACTGGACTTGTGGGATTTATCAAGAATTGACAAGCCATGAGCAGCATAGCTAATTCATGATGAACAAGTAGATCATTAAGTCTCAAATGGAGGCTTCAATGCTAATAAATAATTAGCAACACTCTTCCAGTCAGGCAAGATCTTCTAAGCTTAAGATCCATGAAGACCTGGCACCCCAACAATATATCTCATGATCCCATGATTTCAAGACCACGTCAGGTCTCCTAAGAGTTTTATATTCAGGTTTGATCAGAGCAGAGTGTAGTTTCCCATAGCTGGCCAGGCACAATTAGTTGTGGGACCTGGTGGATTTTTCCAGCCAGTACTCCACTCGCGAGGGCTCCCTTGAGTTGGGCGAGTTGAAAGGTAAGTGAATCTGACAGCCCTTTGAACATAACTGACGGAAATGTTTCGGGGGATGGAAGCCCTCCAAGACCTGGACCAGCAAAAGTGAGAGGTGCAACAAGATATGAGTGTCACATAACTCTACTATGGAGACACACTTAGGATCTCAATGGCATAGCCCAGAATACTGTCTAATAGAGAAGACGATGGATGTTAGTCTCCCTGTGACACTTTAAGGCAGTTTGAACCCAAGACAAGTGTGAACAGATGCTTAGGTAGACTTCTCTTGTACTTCTCACCTTCAGATCTTTGGGAAATTAGGTACCAGGCCCCACTGAAATACATTCTTTCCATAAACTTACAGGAAATTGCTAACACAGCACTCACCGGATTCCACTAGACTCATTTCCATTAACAAGTTGAGAACGTTCTCCTTACTTTTTTTTTTTTTTTTTGACATGCTCAGGGGCATAGCAGTATGAGCATTTGGCTCCTTGCCCCAAAACTGCTCTATATGGCAATAAATCTTGCAGTACCAAGTGTTCAGTACAGCTGCCATGATCCTCCCATGTTTCTGATGCATCTCTTCTCTGATGGTCAAAAGCACCCAGTAGGCAGGATACAGCATGCTATTGGAGTAGGCTGAACCCATTTTGTATTACAAATGTTTTTCCCAAAGCCAACAGCCTTTTGATAGAAGCATTGAGGGCCACAAAGTGGCTCAATCTCAGTACAGTGTGGTGCCTGGAGTGCTTATCAGAGACGCGGCACCATAACTCAAAGGTGGGTGGCAAAAGCACTGAGTTGTGATCTGCTGCACTACTTGTCCAGAGCATGAGGGAGTTCAGTAGATGTGAGTGGAGGAGTTCAGCACATCTGTGCTCTATAACAGATTGCATCTGGCCCAAGTAAATCTTAGCTCCATACTGATAATCCTCCTTCCCATGCTGGGTGGGGATGAATTTTAGCAGATGCTGGCTACTTGGACTGAGTTTTCTCATCTCAGCAAAGGAAAGCTATTCTCTAAGACTAAATTTCCTCCACTTAATGTATTGCTGCAGCCACCCCTTAACCCATTTACCTTCTCTCTGTGCATCCAGTGGAATCGTGGAGTTGAAAATTCTTTCTTCCATTATTGACTAAAACATCTGCTGTGGATATGTTTTGTTTTATTCCAAGAATTTCCTTCAGTTGAAATATGGCTGTCATGGAACAATCCCATGTTCTATACAGGAAACATAGGCCAGCGGCTTAGCACCTAGACGAATGTCACATCACACATGTGACAATATTTATGCGTGGCTTTGTTAGCCTCCACATCCTCTTTACTCTTCTCTGGATTGGCATGACTCCCGTGGTTAAAGGGCATCACTAGGCTAAAAGGATGTCTTCTACATAATGAACTATCAGTGAGTACGGATCTGCTCTTACCTCTTTCAGCAGCTGCAAAAAACTAAAGTGAATAGATTTTGTAAAAACTGTATGTCTGATTATTTGATATGTTGTAACAAACACGTAGGAATTGCTATACTTGGTGGGGTGTATGTGAGGCCATAAGGCACAGTGTGCTCAGGTCTCTTTGGTGAGTAGGCACTCTTATGAGTGCCAGAGTGCAAATCCCATTGTATTTTAGGAAGTCATGTTTGATAGACTATGGGGGAAGAATGAGCATGTATCCAAATAACCATTCCCAACCCCTACAAATATAAAAATCCTTTGAAATAGAAATTATATAATTGAGTTTGGAATTCTTATAGGAATGAATGTATTAAAACATATCAGGCATGAAAAGGGAAGCAATTCTGCTTACTCTTACTTTTGATGGATTTAATGTATTTCATGACAATGATGCCTGTCTTCCAAAGCAAAACCTACAGGGCTATAGCCAGGTAGGGAGGGCATAATACCCAGGTCTCATTTGATGTTAGGAGAAGCCCAGGTTCCCCCTTTCCTGGTGGTGTCTAAGAGGCTGTTGGGGAACAGGCCTACACTGCATTAGCAGCAACCCTGTGAGTCTCCATGCACAGGATCATCTGGGTCTTTCCAGGATGTTCAGGTCCTTACAATGCATTGCACCCTCACATTTCATGCACAGTTGGTGAGGGCTCCAGGAACACACGTTAGCAGGAGCTGCCCACACTTTTAGTCTCTCTGTGTTCTTGAAACCTTGACCCCCATTTATGGTCTTGTATAGGAGCAAGATTTGTGATGGGTGGTTGTGATTGCCCACATATTGGGGATGGACATCTAAGAAAACTGTAACAGTTGGGATGGGGCAGAGGTTGAGGTCAGATGGTGTCACAGCCTACTGAAAACTCGGGCTCCCCAGCAGTGAGTTCTCAATAATTTCAGTGTCCTCCATCAGGCCTGTGTCTTTGGAACACTTGGCTGCAAAATCTCCAGATAAAACTTCTGTTGTCCGAGATCTATGCCTTTCCTTGCTAGACAGACATGCGCATCAGTCCCTCTTCTCTTCTACGTTTGAAGTTGAGCGTGTAGGTTGAGCATGAGTATATTTCAAAGTGCTCAGTGTGAAGGATCTGAACTTGCCTATACTTGGGAGAGAACAAAGGACTCTCTTGGGGAAAGTGAGTTAGGTGGTCTTCTCAGGTGCACACTGAAGTGGTGGCACCAGAAACTGTTGCTCTGCAGAAAGGGAGACATTATCTTGTCAAGGACATTACAGCCTGAGGAAGGAAAATGACATCAAGTAATCAAGATTGTACTATGCTATTATTTCTCAAGTGAATGACCTGATTTAAGGTCATCTTGTCCCGGGTCAGGGAGTTGAAGGTCATCTAACTGAAAGCTGTGAAATAGAAGCAAAGATTGTTTTTGTCCTGTGCTGCTAGAGTTCTTGTAAGAGTCTTCACACAGAGATAAGCCTTGCTGGGCAATGAGACAACAACACAGGGAAAAGCAAATTAAATCTAGAATCTCAGCTCTACCAGGTACAGGAGGGGCCAGAGATGTCTTGTCTTGGTTATACTGATAGATAAAGGTAGGGGAGGCATCAGAACATGGTCAGAGAGAAGCCTGGAGTAGGGGTCAGGGGCTGTCACCCGAGCCATGTATAACCCAGGGTGCCCTAAAAGTCTGCACATCTGCATATCTCAGCTTCTAAGGGGCTCTGTACTAAGCCTGATGTGTCATCTATAGAGTTAGTCTGGGTTGATCACTCCTTATTTGTGGACACAGTTCTCCAGCTGTGCAGGAAGCAATGCCTGACTTCCTGACACCTTCATGGAAGAGCTGGCTCTGTGACAGGATCGGGCAGGTGGGGACTTGAGTTGGATGGTGAGGAAGAGGCATGCCAGTGTGGTGAAGGCTAAAGATCCCAATCTCAGGAGCTGCATCCTGCAGGGCTCCTGCCTGATCAACATGACCAGCAGAGGCACTAGGGTGTTGTCCCAGAGGTGGCCTTCCTGGGTCAGGGGTATTTAAGGTCTTGTGAACAGTTGCCAAACTAAAGTTTAGATACACTGTATGGTGGATCTGTCTGATGAGCGCTTTTGCAGACCATAGGAAGTGTGGATCACAGCGGGCTCCATCCAGATCCTCTGGTTGAGGTCCAGGAGGGATGAGCTGAGGGAGGTGAACTGGGAGCAGTGACTGAGGGCAGGCAACATGGCACTGTTGTGGGAATTGTTAGTCCAGCATGATTCTACTCAACAGAATTGCATTTTTTGGGGAAAAGTTTTTGCATCTCATTCTCCATGGGGCTGTGTCATGTATGGCATGGCCTTGTTGGCCCCCAAATGTAGCTCTGCATTTTCAACACACATCTCTTCTTAGGCTAGTTATAACTGTGATGAATGCTCAAGAAATCCTGCCTGTAACTAAGGGTACACATCACACTAGACATTCATATTGCCACTCTTGGGCATAATCACTAAGCAAATATTTTGAGTAACATTGTAATAGACAAAAAGTGGAGCAGTGTGAGTGACTAGCTAAGATAGTGCATTTTTAGTCACTTCACAGGGATTCCCTTCTCAAATTTCAGTTCCTTCAAATGGCACTAGAATTTTCCCCAAATGGTCTCAGATCTCTGCTGTGGGCTGCTGTTCATGTTGGGGTTGCCGATGAAGCAATCTACGTACCTTTGAAATCTCAAGTAAGATGCTGTTTTCATTGAGCTCCTCCTCAGAGCTCATGGTCAGCCTGCAACAAATCTTAAAGCCATTTCAGTGCAAGCACATTCTGAAAAGATGAGGGTAACTGCTCAGGGCAAAGCTGCAAGAACATCCTTCCTGGCCAGGTGAAGGTCTTAGGTGCAACTAATGTTATTTGTTGGCTGTGAGGGTTCCACGCCACAGGCTTGATTATGGACTTGAGGTCTACAGTAAGGAAGATAATTTTATGATGGATTATCTCAATAACAATAACTGCTCTTCAAATACATAGACTGCTCAAAACACTTTTCCTAGACATTAAAAAAAAAAGCTGGTGAAATTTTTTCAGACAGAAAGTCCTTCTAGACCAGGGTAGAGTCTGGGGTTTGGAGCTGAGGTCACAGTGACCGTGGTAGAAATGGAGAACATTGTGTCAACCCTCCCTGCAGGTGTGTGGGGAATGATACTCTAAGCATGCTGAGAATTTCGATTTTTATTGCTGCTCCCTGTTTACACTCAGTGACTTCAGGTTATGAAGAAGGCGGAGAGGGTGTTCTTCAGCCTATTGAGTCTTACTGGCAAAGTGTGATAGAAAGCTGCAGCAAAGATTTTAGGTGAAAAAAAAAGTACTAATTACAAAAAAGTTTCAGTATCTGGGGAAACAAAGGATGCAGGAGAAATCCTCTGGCTCACTACAGTGTCCCATGGGAATCCACATTGGGTCTTCAGTTGGCAACTGAAAGGTCTGCACTGGAATCCAGGAGAACATCCAAGAGGAAGGTGAAGACTGGAGATCCTCCAAAGAAACAGAACAAATCCTTCTTCCTCCTTTCTGCTCTTACAATATTCTGCCCAAATCCTGCCTAGGGGTAGATCTTCCTCACCGAAAACTAAGCAGAGGCAATCAATCTACCTGGGTGTTTCTTAGCCAAATTCACTCAATTGTCACATCTCCCCACATTTTCCGAGTCCTGTGATCTTGGCTCTTGTTGCTATTCCTTCTCATTCTCAATTTTCCAGGGTATTGTTAATTTTCACTGACTTCTAGATCGGTCTTACAGAAACAAAGTAGAGAAAATTGTGGCTGAGGTTCCCAGTGGGTGTTTCTGTGTCTTAGTCTCCTGCACGATACTGATGACATCAAGCTGCTTGTACCTGAGGCAACAGCATCGTGTTTCTGAGTGCTCACCATCAGCCAGCTAAGATCTGGATTGATCCTTAATCTTTGCAGACATTGTTTGCACTGAAATGGTTTCCTGTGTTTCTTCTTGGAGCGAAAGGATCAGGAACTTCTTCCTAGCCAAGTTTTTATCTAAAGTGATACTGCAGCAAACTAGTCACTGCCTGATTCTTCCATCTATTGAGACTTGTTTCAGACCTTGCATACAGGAAGGAAAATGAAACATATCATGTTTTTTCAGAGGCATAAGAAGAATCAAAAGCCCTTGAAACATAACTAAGCTGCTTCAATGACTTGTTTCTCAATTCTGAGTCATGACCAGTGGGACTTGCTCCACCACCAACCCTTCCTAGAATGGGTGCAGAAAGACTGGATTTCAAGCTGGGGGCCTTCAGGACACTGTTGAGATGGGAAACATTCTTTGGAGAAACCCTGGCCCTGCGTTCATAAGAAATGTCATGCTGACCATGCAGCAATGATTTTCTCTAAATAGTTACATCCTTGTTGGTCTGAATGATGTCAGATTATAAGGGAAAAAATTGTGCTGAGGAGATTCGCAATAGGGTGAAGTATAGGTTGAATAATTTGGCAAATACTGTCCACTTACTTTCAAGTTTCCTGTAAGAAATTGAGGAAGTGATGATGATCCAAACCTAATATGGGGGTTTTCTGGCTTGGGTGCTCAGGTCGAATTGACCGTGGATACAAAAGTTCTCCATGAGGCATTGGTAGCAACTTGGATTCTCTTCAAGGTTTTTGCTTTCAGTGCCTTATCCCTTGTCCTATGGGTAGGACACTTGATTGTCAAACATGGCTGTCACTTTCAACGTGGCTGAACACAGTAAAAAGCATGCTTGGTTGACGACATACCTGTGTTTCATATTTGGAATCAAGAAAATTGGAAACAGTGATTCGCATGTGTTCTTTCCTGTACTACTGTGGCGTTCCTCTTCTGGTGTGTTTTGATCTGCATTGTCCCAATGACCTGGATCATGGAGGTTGATTCCAAATTATTTTTCAAAAGCAGCTGTGAGATGAATTTTTTCCAGAGGTGCCAGTAATATTTCAATTCATCAGAAAAGTAAATAAGAATCTAGGACATTGGTGGAATTTCAATGATCCTCTCGGGGTCACTTTGCTATTTACTAGTGTGTGCATTTTCACAGGGACATATTCTCAGATCTTCAGGTCCTGCTGGGCTGAGTCCTTTGCTAGGAAACAATGGTCACATCAGACTGGGTTTGTGCCTGCGCTTCAACTGGCAAAAATGGCCTGATTTTAATGCCTCATCAACTAGTGCTGTGACTGGTGGATAGTATTAGGTGGACATGTCCTTGGTCCTTGTCATCCTCAGGAAAAGGAGATGCAGTGGCCTTTGGACAGATAGCTCCAGACAGTGGTGTCTCCCAAAGAAGCTTTGGGGTCAACACATTACCTGCTTACAACTTTAGTTCTCTTCCATATTGTTTCCAAGCCTGAAGAGACATCCCTTTCATTTGCTTGGAAAATGTGCAGTTTCTTTGAAAGCTACCGAAAAGAGTTGTCTAAAAATCTTTGACACCCTGGGGTTACCTCTCATTTTCTCCTTTGATGCAACTTGCACAAAACCTATAGTATTCCTCAATATCATGTTCACTCCAAGTCAGGGAAAAAATAGGTGGCATCTGTTCTTCTAAAGTTTTGTCACATTGCATCATTAAGCACACCCAGCCTAGCTACTTTGTCCTCTATAGATGATCAGTGGTGGTCAGCATATCTGTTTTCCCATGCAGCATTTTATTTCCTGTGTACTCCACTTCTTCAAGATATACTTCACAGATTCTTGAGTTGCTGCATGCTTTCTGACCTGTCCTTTACTCACAATGAAGTAAGGGCTGTGTACCCCTGGTGGCCAGAAGGAAGCATAAGATCTGTGCATCCAAATAGACAGGGATACGGGAAGTGTACACCACAAGGTGTAGGAAAGAGATTGCCCAGTTAGACCACAGTGAGCTCCAATGACTCAGATGGTCCAGGCAGAGTTGAAAGGCTTCTTGATCCTCTTCGGCACATCAGTCTCATCTGGTGGGCACCAGGACAAGGCTCATAAACCTGTTGAGAAACAGACTACAGCTGCAGACTTGCCTTGCTCAGTCTGGCAGTGTGGAACAGCAGGTTCTTCATGGTGGCTACAGATATGGAGTTCCTCATGGAGCTCAAGGTAATGCGCTAAGGGCAGCGGCTCAGAGAGGATGGCACAGAGTTGGGCTTCTGTGATCCCATTCCTGCAAGTGCAGGGTGCTTGGGGTGGCTGCAACATTCTCCATGGCAACTTGGAGGGGCTCAGGATTAAATTCAGTCAGTCTGATGCTGCTCAGACTATCTAGTGTTCAGTTGTCTGGTGCTCAGGCTTTGGGGCAGCCACTTCCAGGCTAAACTTGAGACTGTCAGGGAAATACTGAGAGGTCTCCCTGGGGGACATCAGACAGCTGAGCATCTGTCACAGGTGGCTTTCCAGGAAGGAGTCTGAGTCCATATATAGCTCCTGCAGACAGTGAAGCTTAAAAAATTGAGAGGTGAACTTGGTGACCAATTTCTGTGTCTTCTCTGCAGAAATGAATTCAGGTGCACAGACATTGTTAAGTAGCTTGTGAAGATTTTGCACCTGGCCCAGGGAAGGGGCAAACTCAATCAGGGTGCACAGTATCCAGGAGACACCCACACCCACCTCCTGCGTGGAATAAAAGTTCACTATTTCCCAGACCTCCACATGACTTTGCTTGCCTATCATTCTAATACACAGATTCACACAATCCTGCTGTACCTGACCTTTCCTCTCTTGAATCCACTTGAGGACGTAGGATGGGAGTGGACTGAGACCATCCTGACCGAGTCACAGGTCTAAAATCACCTTTGGGGGCTGCTGCTCTGCTATCCTTGGCTCACTCCTCTTCATAACCTCTGAAGGGCAGGCTTCCACCAGGTTTCCAGTCCAGACTCTCCTGAAGGTCTGCCGCCAGTCCTGTATGTCTGGCGTTTGCAGTTTCCACATCCTGGGGCAGACCTGGGGCAGCAGCTCATCCAGCCCATGTAGCACAGCTTGGAAATTCTGCACGATCCTCTCCTCAGACATGCAGTTGGGTGTTGTCCAGCTGGAGATCTGTTTTCCTAATGTTCATTGATGCCCTGAGGGGAGGCAGGAAAAGGGCCAGGGCAGCACCATGGCCTTCAGGACCTCAGAATGTCCCCTCCCAAAGGCCGCTGTGAAGAGTGGTGGGAAGAGCTCCCCTGGCACATCCTCCAGAACCCCAGTGGTCACATCCTTGTCCCCCAGCAGGCTCTGCACTGCCAGCTGCAGGAGTGCAGTGGGCACTGGGTGCTGATCATGGTGAATCTGCAAGGCAGAGGTTCCGTATGTGGATGAGCTGGGTGGGCTCCTCAGGCCTGCTGGAAACCAGGCAGTGACTCCACCTCCATGGTCCTGGATGGCTCTCCGATTTTACTAACTTTCTTGCTGCCATCTCCATTTCAGGTACTGCTTTCCAATCAGTGTTGATTCTGAGCCTCTGTCCAGCTAACCCTGACTGGTTTTCAGCTTCCTCCAGATTAACACATGGCTGTAATGAAAAGTCCTTTTCTGAGAGGCCACAATAGAGAATGGCTTGGAAACCCAGGGCTCATTCACTGACTGACTCCACAGCATTGTTGAGGTTCACTCACATGGGACCATCACTGCTCTGTGGGTAACACAGAGCAGGATTTCACCTGTTCCTGACACTGAACAGAAAACAAGCCTGAAAAACTGGCTAAGAGATCTTTCTCCAAGTTGCAATATTCCAGATTTAGAGCAGCTGTGTAAAGGCAGGGATGTCATCCCCAAAGAGAACAGGGCAGAAATCTCCATGTATCAATGTGACTCGGGTGCTCTGCTTCCTGACAGCAGCTCATGCGCCTGCTCAGGGAAGGCCTCTCATGGGCTGAGTGAGGGTGCCTGAGGCTGAGATGAGGGACAGAATCCACCTCTTTAACAGAAGTAGGGTTCCCTGATCTGGATCGCTGGAAAAGAATTTTCAGAACGAGTCTGTAAATGAGGCAAGAGAAAGACTTCTTAGAGGTAGATACAGATCACACTGAAGAGTGGAGTGCAAGTGGGCACTCAAACACATGAGGCACTTTAACTTTCATGCAGATGCCTGGAAAGAAACTTGTGGGATTGCTGTTCAACACTCAGCAAGCTCAAGTCAAGGCAGGCTGGTCTGTTAGCTCCCTCTGCCTTTCACAAATGTTTCCAGGGAAATGGAAGGTGGGACTTGGTAGAGCATTAGCAGATCTTTTTCCAGTTGACAAAAATGGGACCAGACAGGACAGCCTTCATGCTCAGCCTGGGGGATTCTCCAGGTTGCATCCACCATATCCAGCAGGGTTAGCTTTCTGCTGCAGGTTCCTGGTTGCCTAAGGTGATTGGCTTGATCTAGAGCTTTGGAAGGCTACACAGTGAGTATCACTGAAAATTATAAGGAATCTGAGAGGGCTATGAAAGATGGAGTGGAAACATCTTGGGAGAGTGGCCTCTCTATCCAATGTATGGAACTTGAGTTTTTCTCTTCACAAGCAGTGGGTATTGAAACACTGCAAATTTTTTTTAGAAGGATGAGGCTATGGATAGGTTAGACTCCATATGTTTTACTTCTGCAATACAAAATGGCATATTCTTGAGAAAATTGTTTGAATGCATCTCATTCTCCATGGGTCCATGTCATGTATGGCATGGTCACTTGTCAGTGCCCAAATGTAACTGTACATCTTCAATGCACATCTCTTCTTACGCCATCTGTGGCTGTGTTGAATGCTCAAGAAATCCTGCTTGTAACTAAGGGTACGCATCACTCTAGACATTCATATTACCGCTCTTGGACAAAATCACTAAGCAAAGAATATTTTGAGTAGGCTTTTAATGGACAGAAGGAAAGTAGTATGAGCAATTAGCTAAGATAGGGCATTTTTAGCCACTCTACAAGGGTTCTTGTCTCAATTTTGTTTTGATTTCTTTGGATGGGGCTGAAAGTTTCCCCCAAATAGTCTCAGACCTCTGATGTGGGCTGCTGTCCAAACAATGTCTCATTCTGAAGCCTTCCACAGCTTCCAAAGAAGTAAAATGCTGTGACTGAAGTTGCCCATGAAACATTTTATGTGCTTTTCAATTATCGTGCAAGATCTTGTTTTCCTTGAGCTCCTTCTCTGATCTCAAACCTGTATAGATACCTTGAAGTCACTTCAATGCCATCACATTCTGAAAAGATGAGGGTAACTTCTCAGGGCAAAGCCACTAGAGCATTCTTCCTGGCCATGTGATGGTCTCAGGTGATATTGCGGCAATGCTTTTTGTTGACTGAGGGTTCCATGCCACAGGCTTCATTATGGACTTGAACTCTACAGAAAGGAAGACATTTTTGTGATAGAGTTTCTCAATAATAGGCTGCTCTTCAAATACTGAAGCTACTCAAACCACTTTTTCTGGACTTTAAGCAGAGCTGGTGGAAATTTGTAAGGCAGAATGTCCTTCTAGACCAGGGAGGTTTTGAGCTGGGGTCCCAGGGACTGTGGTAGAATTGGGGAACATTCCACCAACCTACCCTGCAGGTGTGTGGAAAAAGATATTCTGAGCTTGCAGGGAATTTCAACTTTTATTGCTGCACCATGTTTACAGTCAGTAACTTCAGGTTATGAAAAAGGCAGAGAGGGCACCAGTGAGACTTAATCAATAGTCGGAAGTATAAGGTGTGATGGAAAAACTGCAGTGAAGATTTCAGATAAAAAAAATTCATTACAAATAGTCAGAACCCTCACAGTACCTTTTCATGGCCTTCCTAGTCTTCACTAGTTGTGAGAGGGTGAGATCTTGCTCCTTGCAGAACCCAGGTTCTAATCTACTGCACCAGACTCATTTCTTCCTGTAATTCTGTGAATCTGACCCCTTTGTCAACCACTTTGACTGCCACTTGCTCTTTGGGTGGTTCTTGAAAATAGGTTGTGCCATGTTTACATGTCAGGCTCAGCTCGAACCGGGGAAGAGACTTACAGTGATGTCTGTCATTTGAGAGAAGACAAACTCAACATTAACTCATACTTTCAATCAGGCAAATTTGTTTAGATATTAAAATTTTCAAAAGTGGATCTCAATGGGCATGGATCTGGGATGTTATCAAACCTATAGTCAAAACATGTGACTAATGAGAGCTCCTATTGGCTCATTATACAGGGCATTTGTAGACAGAACTACCCGATAGAGGATATGAAGATGATGAGAGTCTTCTAGTTACATTGACTCTGTAGATGTGATGGTTTGCCATTAGCCTGGGACATAACTACCCTGATTAATTTGGAGAAGCAGAAGGTTGGGGTTAGCAGGTCAAAGCAAATGAAGGGAGAGAAACAAGGTCAAAAAAAGTAAGAAGCAGGCAGCTGTATGCATTTTATCTCACCCCCCTACGAAAGGGAAACGTGTCTTTTGACTTTTTTCTTTGCAATAGTCAGGATATCATCCGGAAAGAGAATGAACTTATTTTATAGTAGTCTTACTAAAACTGATCTGGCAAATTACATCACTTTTAGTTACTTCAACAAACATTAGGATGTCATTCAAGGAAATTACAGAGCATTTTGGAAGAGGTCCCCCACTGGCCCTGGTGCAGTTGAATGCAATATGGTCTAATTCTTTGCATTTACTTAAGCATGTTTCATGGACCAGTATATGATCTATTTTAGAAAATGACCCATGTGCAGCTGAGAAGAATGTGTATTCTGATGTTGATGGGTGGACTACTCGGTACACATCTACTAGGTCCATTTGTTCACAAGTTTGATTCAGTTCTGTTATTTCTTTGCTGATTTTTTGTTTGAAATCCTATATCAGTTCTACTGCTTTATTTTGTTTTTATTGTTTTGTCTTTAAATCTCTTTAAAATAAAAAATGAATAGAGTGATGCTGGACCATCTCAAACACTTGTTTGGAGGTCCTGCAAAGCTACAGGAGGTAAAGGTCTGAGAGTCGGTAGATTCTTGTCCCTAGTGTAACGTGGCTGGCGGCAAATCAGAATCGGGAAGATTCCGAAAGTTCAGAACATATGTAGCAAACTTTAAATACATTTGAGAAGAGTTCTGACCTTATATTCCCCCTTTCTTTTGTTTAGCAGATATTTTTAACTTAAGACAAATGCACTCATTAATTGCTTGACTTTGGGGATTGTAGAGGATCTCGGTAATGTGGTGTATATTCCAGTTATCAAGAGAACTCTGAAAGTGCCTGCTGCTGATACAGGCAGGACCTTTATTGGTTTCTATATTTTTGTGGCACCCCTATGTACCAAATGCCGATACGCAGGGCTGTATTACATGTCGACTTTCTTCACCTAAATGACAAGTGGCATAGACCATATGTGAGAAGGCATCTATAGTGACCTGAATATACTTAAGTTTGTTAAAAGAGGCTATATGGGTAATAATCATTTGCCATAATTGATTAGTTCTATGACCTCTCAGATTGCAGCTGTGTTGAGGAATAGGCCTCAGAATGAGGTGGCAAGAAGGACATGACATCACTATTCATCTAGCTTGAGCTCTGGAATTTTATTTATTTACTTATTTTTACATCAAAATGTATTTGAATAAAGATAACTGCTCAACATGAAGCTTCACAAACTTATTCTTGTGGGCAATCAGACAATTTGTTTAGAAAAGCTAGCCTAGATGAAAAACGGCAACACACACAAATATGTCTTCCTGTGAGTATGTGCTTGCAGCTTTTATTTTTTTCAAGAAAAGTTGAATTAGGGTTTCCAGAGCTTCAGGAGTCCATCTTCACTGAAGGTGGCGATGAGATTCTGGTGAGGGTGATGCGCAATGCCAATCACATCCTTTTCATGAACCGTCAGAGTCCTCTGCAGGTTGCCGGTGACAGTGCTGAAGCCGTAGAGCACAAAGTCCTCTCCCACACAGTAGATCCACTCACCACGGGGGGACAGGGCACAACAAACAAAGTCACCACCTTGTCTTTTCCCAGAGCTAAAGCTTCTGACAATCTGCCCCTGCATGTTCACGATGGTCACTGTGTTTGATCTGTTGCATACCACAAAGTGCTCTGGGTTTTTAGGGAGCAGAATCACACCATTGACAGCAGCGTCGGTCCCATCAGTGCTGCCCAGGGATTTTAAGGTATTTGAACATTCTGTGGTCTTCACATTCCAGATCTTCACCGTGCCATCAGAGGAGGCACTAATAATATAATGTCCATCTTGCGTAAACTTTGCTTCATTAACAAAGGAACAATGACCACGGAATTCCTTTAGGGTTTTTCCAGATTTTAAACCATGAATTCTAACTGTCTGGTCAAAGGAGGCACTAAGGAGCTGACTGCTGTCCTTAGAAAAGCTCAGACAGGTGACACCTTGACTGTGTGCCCTTTCAAATCTCCTTAAACACTGTCCACTCTGAATTTTCCAGACCTTGATTTTTCCATCTCGGGCACCAGTTGCTAACATTTCTGAATTGCTGCTGAAACACAGGCAGAGAACAGCGTCATCCATCATCATGAAGTTATCCTGGGCCTGGTACTTCAGGTCCTTCCTGATTTTCCCAGTAGTAAAGTTCCACACTTCAATGAATCCATCAACAGAGCCAGTGACCAGATATTGACCATCTGGAGAAAATCGAGCACACTCCACATGCGATTTCTGACCAAACTTAATATGTCTGCTGAGCTGTGTAGGAAACTTTTCTTCTTCCATGTCTTTGACAGCAGCTTTGCCTTGAAACAAATCAATGGTCGTACCAAGAGGAAGCAAGCCCTGGTGATGCTGCCACTTCAGTGCCTGTCCCAGCAGTGCCAGGAGACGACATGGAGGCACCACACTGACTTCCTCAGCTAAGGCCTGGGCAATTGCTGCTCTTCTTTTCTCTTTGCTACTTCCGTGTGGGTATGCCTCACGAGAATCAAAATAAGATCTCACCAGGAGGTTCTCCAGATGAAGATACCGCTCTGGCTGTGTTTGTTTTAACATGATCATGGGGTCGGTTTGTCTCAAAATTGACCTGGCAGCACCCAATTCAC
>RJWM01032950.1:0-21023 GCA_004363535.1 Dasyprocta punctata | reverse complement strand
TATTCCCCTTTCTTGCCCTTCATATTTAATTATCTCCCAAACTTCGTCAAAATTCTAGCTTTTCAATAACTCCATTATACAATTTCTGTTCTTAGAACTATAGTCCAGATCTGTATTATTTTATCTGGCATTCTGTAATTGCCTCCTAATTATTCCCCTCCCAGCAACATTGTTAACCCACTCATCAACCCATTATTTCTGCAAAACTAGAACACTAAGTCCCAAAGGTGACTAAACAATTATTTATATTTCCATTATCTGGAGTTGCCATATTCACACCCTTTTATAAAATTGTATTACAGTTCTTGATCACGTCACCTTATTCATTAGGTCCCCTGCGCAATTTCCTTCCTGCCCCTCCCAAAGTAATCACTGCCATGAGTTAGGTGCATATAGTAGCTTGTATTATTTGTTGCCAATTATATGTTGCCTTCTTGCCTTGCTGTGTTTCCCTGCAGACAAGACACATTGACTTTGGGCTTGGATGTGTGACTTTCTTTGGTTAAGGAGACATGAGTAAATGGGAAGCAAGTATATGGCCAGGTATTAAATGTGCTCTTGTGGTTTAATGTCATCCCTCCTGAATTCATGTTCTTTACCATGGTTATTGCAAATCCCAGGTGAAAGCTGTTCCTCCAGCCCTGGTACCAGAATGAGAAGCCACATGCTGCTACCCTAGCTGAGCCCAGCTAACCCTACCAGAGTCCAGCAGATCCTCACAATTGAACAGAGGCACAACTAGCCTGCAGCCCTCATGGAATATGAGTAAAAACAAATGTTTGTTATTATAACCTACAAAGTTACTGGGGTTATGCTTTACATAGCAAAAGCTGACTAACTAAAAATATTTATGTGGTGAAGGTTTACAAAGTGAACACTAATGTATCTGTTGTGTTTATTTTGTATGCTAGGATACACATATATGTCACATGCAGTTAAGTGTGTGTTTTCCAACATTTATACAAATGGTTACATTCTGTATATATTTTTCTACATCTTGGTTTTTATACTCAAGATTTATTTTGGAGAACTTGCTGCATAGATGTGTCTAGATCTAGTTCATCCCCTTTCACAGCTGTCACAGAAATTTTTCTAAGGCATAAATTTGGTCATGTCACTTCCTGACATGAAGGGCTGGTAGCTAAAGGCAGTCACCAATAGCTGTTCTGGCAGCAGGGGTCACAAGCACTTCCTGAAGGGACGTCTAAATGGGGTGTCATGGTGTCTACTACAGTGTCCTGTTGTATACCTGAATCCATGCTTCATATACATCCTGGAAGCATCTCTCCCCAGAGAAAGGTTACTAGGACAAGCTAGAGTTCCTCCTGTGACCGCCAGTCTTAGAACCACGGTTGATGTTCATTATCTCTTCCTTTGTCATTCATTGTAGATTCTTTTTACCCTCAACCAGCACTCTTGCTCATCTGGATAGCTTACCTAATGGGATGACCCAGACCTGCCTCCCTGAGGACTCTGTGCTCTGGTCACCATGCCCTTCTGAGACTGGGTTGCTGCACTGGTACTCTTACTGTCAGAATGGTTCAAGTAACAAGAGGCACCCAAGTGGACCATCTCAGTGCTACATATATTCCTCCTTATCTCCACTGCGCGACAGTGACCCGTCAGCTTTGCACACAAAGAAACAAGTGAAATCCAAGAAGCTGATACTAAACCAGTTCCTGATTCCACTTTCAGCCAGTGTATTACTTTGCTTTCTTTTTTATTGTTTCATAATGGCTTATTTAAAAAATTATGGTCTATAATTTAATACATAAATGTATATGAGTATATGTGTGTATGTATATACATGAGTATGTGTAATGCAGGCATGTACAGTAACAATGACTGCCATACAAAATACATACCTAGGAAACCAGGAATACTACAGACAGGATTCAGAATCCAATCATCTACAGGGAGATGGGAAATACTTTTTTGTTTTTGAGGTGTTGGGGATTGAACCCAGGCCCTCTCATATGTTAGGCAACTGCTGTACCACTAAGCTAGGCCCCAGCCACTGTTGACATTTTAATACCTTACTTTACAATCTCTTTCCCTACATATTTTTGATCATTTTAAAATAAAAAGGATATATAAATATTAGTATCTTGCCTCTTTTGTGGGGGAGACTTTACAGTATGTAGTATTTTGAATATTTCTTAATTTAACTTTTCAGTGTATTTGAAGAACAGCGAAAGAATTAGGTGGATTATGATTACTTCTAGATAGCATGCTTCAATGTAATTTTTATGGTAAGAACTGCTGACTTTAAAGTTTTTATTTTTTTATAACAAAGTGATTTATCTTTAGATGGTAGAAAGAAGCCCACATGTTATGGTTTATATTCCTATGGCCCTGCCAAGTCTCATGTAATCGTGGTATGGACGGGGCTGAGTCTAGCATTCGTGATTGGTTTGTTGTCTGGTGCTGGGATTGATGGTGGGAGTGTGACATTTGCCCAGGGGTGGAGCCGACATACACTGTAAGGGTGGGAAGAAAAGTGGCTCTGCTGCCACACCATGCTGCCTTGGAGCCAACTGAGTATGGACTGAAACCTCTAAGAACTGTAAGAAATAAACCTTCCCTTCCTTAATTTTGGGCATCGGGTATTCTGTCTCAGCAAAGAGAGAAAAGTAACCAAGACACCATGTAATGCAGGGCATCAATAATGAAAATGACTACAATAATAATGTGTATTAACTTATTAATAATGTGTATAACTGACAACCATACTGTGAGTTCAGTGCAGACTATTATTGTTTGCAGGCTCAGAGAGGCTCAGAGAACTTCAGAATGTAGAACTGCAGTTTGAAGATAGATTTTCCTCACCTCAAATCCCATACTCATCACTGTTGTAAGGGTCTAAATTTGCTGGACTGGAGGAAGAAGTTTCCAAAGAGATGGTGACCAGAGGGCACCTAAGGCAACTTGCAACTTTCCTCTCAGTTCCCAGCTGTACGACCACAGAGAAAGTGCTGTGTGGCCCACCTGTAGGGTACCCAGGGAATAAGCAGGCAGGGAGGGAGTAGCAAGGACAAGGTGGGAAGTCTGGCTGAGCAGGCGTCCAGCCTGGGTAAGTCTGGCTAGAGTCTGCATTGGGGTACTTGCCAACCACCCAGAACTGTAGGTGAACGAAAGAGAGTGAGGCAGCACCTCGGCCTGAGACCCAAAACACTGGGCTGGGGGGTCCCAGAAAAGCCTTTAGCAGACAGCAAGAAAGCTCCCCTACTGGGATAGATACAGCCCAGGTCCTGAGAGAGGAGGTGGCAGAAGGCACGCAGGCTGGAAGAAAGGTGGGACCCAGTAACTGGACAGGTAGGGTTCCCTTTCCTTCTAACCAGCCACTTTGACTCAGTGCCCCAAAGGAGGCCTGTTAGAAGGAGAGGAGATAAAATGACTGTACTGCAGAAAACGACGCAGATTCACCACGTGCCCTATTTGAGAAAGTTCCTGGCAGCACTATTCATATAGTCCCCAACTGGAGACTACACAATTGTTCATCCAAACAGATGGATAAATAAATCATGGTGTAATCACACAACAGAATGTACTATGGCAATGAGACTGGACAATATAAAACTATATACAATAAAATATTTCAGAAAACACAAATTGAGCAGACACAAAATCACACATTCTGACTCATTTGAAGTTCAAAACAGTCATCTTCTAAGCCCTTAAAAGGAAGGTCTAACTTGGCAGTGGGAGAAGTGGCCAGTAGAAGGGGTTATGTGTGTGTGTGTGTGGGGGGCGTCCTAATGTTTTGCTTTTTAAAAATACAGCTACAGATTATATTTGTGCATTCCATTTTATCTAAGTTTGATCATGGATATTTATTAGATTACAAACAAGAAAAGAAGTAAGAGAAAGTAAAGAAATGAGGAAGAGCTGCAGTAACAACAGAATAATCCAAACTATTATGATGAAGACATTTAATTTCATTTAGCTTCTATTTATGGACAGAAAATAAAAATTTTTTGGCCAATTCTTTTTCTGTGCAGTTATCTTAAAATTGTTCTAGCTCCAGTGATCATAAGAGAAGTTTCATGCTGTCAAATAATTTATAATTCCTCCAACCCACTTTGGAAGTTTCTGAGTGATGGGCTGCAGGGCACAGTTCTAAGTAGCTTTGAAGTCTCATTGCATTATTTCTACGTAATGCAAATTGACAAGGTCTCTAAATTAGGCAACTAACTAGAAAATGAGGTCTGAAAGCCAGTTTTAGTGGCAGACAGAATTCTGGCCTGAAAGAATTATCCATGTGCTCCAGGATATGGGTGGGGCATATAATTTCCATGTAGAGAATTTGATGATAGGAGGAGTGGGGAGTGGAAGATCAAATGGGGAAACCAGGGAATAATCTTGGGGGTTGAAAATGTTTTTGGGTTGCATTGAACAGGTATTTATACATCAATTTTTATGTGCCAGCAACTCAAGTACTCACTATGAATAATGACTCATTTAACTCTTACCACAAACCTTTGGGGTGGGTGCTATAATCGTCACCTTCATTTTAAAGTAGGGGAAACTAAATCAGAGAGTTTAAACAACACATGTAAGGCCAGATAGCTGCAAGTATTTAGATGGCAGCTCCAATGCTTCATGTGCTCATAGGTGAGCCTGAGCACAGGCTGTGTTATAACTAAATTGGTTTAGCACAGTTCTGGGTGTGGATAATAGAAGGTCCACCCTGCGCATGGGTGAATAGGTTTGTAGCCTGAATAGAATATAAAGGGACAGAAGAGAGGGCAAATCGGCTGCTTGCTGCTTCTGCCTGCCCTGCCATGAACTATATCTTCTCACCCATGCCCTTCTGCCATGCCACCCGGCCTTGGAGTCAGCCGACTATGGACTGCAACCTTTGTAAACTGTGAGCTGAAATAAACGTTTCCTCCTTTAACTATGGGTGAGAGGTATTTTTGTCTCAGCAACAAGAAAGTAAATAAATCGACTGCTAAGAGGCAAAGCCAAAATGAAAATCCAGATAGTTAGATTTCTGAGTCCTTGTTCTTCATGTTAAACTGTATTGTTTACCACAAAAAAGGCAAGTGACCTTAAAAGATGAGGACTCAGTCTTTTCTTGCTGCATGCAGCAATGGAAAGATTTCTAAGATGATTCTTTCTTTTCCCTTCTGGGCCCTGACCCCAAAACTTTGACCATATTGCACTATTGTTAATGCCTGAATTCTTAATCTTTGTTTTTTTGGGGAAGTGGGATTAAGTCCTCTGCTTTACCCAGTGTTCCTCTAAAAAGTGCAGATACCCCTGCAAGAGGTCTGTGAATCAACATTTGAGTGTAAAACTTTACTTGTTTTTCTGGGAAGGTGACAATATGAACTCAGAGGGCCTAGGAGGGGAGGAAGATACTCTAATTAGTGGTGGTGCCTGAAGGCCAAGTTCACTTGGCCTTTTAGGGGACATATGGGATATAATAGCATTATAGTCTTCATTAACTCTTATGCTTTACCTATTTTAGTTAATAAGACCTATTCTTATGTGATCCTCTAGGGTCACTGTTGTTATTCCCAAATACCCACAAAGAACAGTAGGCTAAGAAAGTATTCATATGTTGCTCAGGGTCACATAACTTGTGAGTCCACTTAATCTCAGTGGAGTGATTGGAGAAAGGGGAATCAGTTAACAATTTTAAAAAAATTATTGTAGCCTGAGCATAATGGTACCACTTGTAGTCCCAACTTCTTAGAAGGCTGAGGCAGGAGGTTTACAAGGCCAGCCTAGGTAACTTATTGATACCTTATCTCAAAAATCCCTGTCTTCCCAAAACAACAACAGTAAAATTCTAAAATACACATAACACAGCTATTAGCGCCATTCATGGGCCACAGGGAGGAGAACAAGAAGTCAGACACATCCTGTGAGCTGGTGCCATGCGCAGGCCAAAAGAATGACAACCAGATGACAGCCCCTTCTGGCGTGTGGGCTGAGAGACAAGAAGAGCCAAGGTTCCCCCTCCTTGACCCTCTGTGAGCAACTGTTTGGTCCAGAGAAACACAGTCTGAGATGATAGCTATCGAAGTAAAATATAGCTTAATGCTTATAGTGTTTTGTGTTTCACTGACTTTGTAGCCTAAAGCTGGTAACTTGATCATCTATTTAGAGAATAACAATATGCAGTGTAGCATCTATGGGAGATCTCTTTCTGACCATGGTAGCCATTGTTAATTCCCTATTGTCTTGTTTTAAAGCCCTGTATCATTTTCATTGTTTGGTTTGGTTTGGTTTTATTCTGTTCTGTCTTGTTTGATTTTATTATATCCAATGTCATGGGCAGCTATTTCAAAGATAGCAAGAAATATTATAGTAACTACTTTGGATTTACTATTATTTTATTTTGAAGTCCTTTACTGCATTCATTGTTTTGTTTTTATTGGTACTATTCTGTTCTGTTTTGATTGATTTTCCTATGTCTGATGGTATGGGTAGTTATTTTGAAGACAACAAGAGGCATTATGGTAGCCATTGTTGATTTCCTATTATCTTGTTTTGAAACCCTCTATCACTTACACTGTTTTGTTTTAATTGACTTTATTCTGTTTTATTTTGCTCAGTTTTATTATCTTTAAAATTAAAAAATTTTAAAAATACACATAACATAAAACTTACCATGTAACTTTTTATATGTACAGTTCAGCAGTGTGAAGAACATTTATGTTACTGTGCAACCAACCTCCAGGTTTCTTTTCATCTTGCAAAACTGAACCTCTGTACTGATTGAACAACTTCACATTTCCTTCTCCTGTCAGCCTTCAGCCAGCACCATTCTACTTTCTGTCTTTATGACTTTGACTGTGCTAGGAATGTAATATAAGTGGAATCATACAGTATTTGTCTCTTCGTGATTGATTATTTCATTTAGCTTAATGTCCTCAAAGTTCACCCATATCGTAGCAAGTGTCAGAATTCCCTTCCTTTCAAAAGTTGAACAATACACCACTGTTTGTGTGTGCCATGCTTTGTTTATCCACTCATGTGTCAAAGAACACTGGATTGTTTCACTTTTGGGCAATTGTGAATATTGCTGCTATTAACATAGTTGTATGAACATTTCTTCCATGTCCTGCCTTCAACTCTTTTGTGTCAACAGTTTCCTCCAAGATCAAGCATTAACATGAAATTTGTGAGCTTATGATGAGAAAACCCTTATTAAAAGTGCCATGAAAGTCAAGATCAGTATGATTGTTATGTGATTGAGCTTTTGTGTATCTGACTGTGAGATTCATGAGGAAGCCATCAGAGTAGGGAGCCTGCTCTCCACACTGACACCTCCGCCCTCCAACAGTTCAGCCCTCACCCTTAGGTGTTCTCCTCATAGTAGAACTGCACACTGCCTCTGCTGCCTAGTCCAGCATCCTTTTCTGTGGGTGACTTTTCCATCTAAAGACACGGTCCAGGACCCTAAGCAGTTCCTAGACTTCTTGCTGTAGCCTGGCCTAGAGGACAATTCTTAATCATCTGTATTCAGTCCTAGCTGGTTGACACATCAAGTCCAGCCTCACTCTTGGCCACTGTAGCCAGCTGAGGTCCCAGCAAATGACATTCCCTCAGTAAAGACACAGTGGTGCCAAATTGCCACCAACCAAATGAACAGCATTATAGTTAGAGAAAATTTTGGACAAAGCTTGCAAGAAAGAAAACAATGATTTTGCCTACTCTCATATTATCTATAATGAGCAAACTTGAAGACCCCCAGTACACACACAATGCCCCAACCATAGCTGTTGATGAGCTAGAGTGACACTTTGCTTTCTTGCCTTGGCCATTTAGCTTGGCAAGGTAGGATGTGTCTTTTTCATCATTACAGAGTTAGTAGAGAAGCTTGGCTGTCAAGAGCAGGCTGATGACAATAAGGATCGAGACGGGTGGTTGTGCATGGCTCAGTCTCCTCCTGGAGAAAACTCTAAGTACACAGAGGCCATGGATACCTCTGTAACTTTACCTATGTCTTCTTCTGTCATCCATTTGGATACAGTGTGGTCTAGTTTGGAAGTAAATTTTCAGAACGCAGGGGTCTCATCTACTTGCCTTCTTTCATCCTGGGCAGATTGATTCCTCTATCTTTTCTCATGACAGGATCCACCCTCATAGGATCTCAGCATGGCAAATGGCATCAGAAAGGATGCCATCTATAGAGCATATCTCTTTTGGTTCATAAGTCCAAAGCAATCACTTTCAGTTACTGTATTGATCAAGCCTAGTCTTTGGTGTACAAAGGCTGCCAAATTTAGGCTAGTGCTCAACATTTCCTTTCCCTCTGGCTTTTTTAATACCTCAGAAGTGAATCATCAGGTCTCCTCTGCAGGCAAAGGAAAGCCTATGACAATGCCAAGGAACAAGAGAAGGGCCCTTGTCTAGTTATGGATCAAAGGAGGTTTGAGGTTTCCTGCCTCATCAGAGCAGCTGGGTGTTGTGCCCTCTGCCTGTCTCTTTATCTCTCAGATTGTTCACCCTTTTTGATTGTGAAAATACAGTTCTTTGGAACAAGCAGATGAACTAATGGGCTGGACATACATTGTTCCAAGTGGCATCTGAGCAGCAGCAATCAGACCATAACCCCCTTCCATGAAATCACTGGGCTTGTTTCACAGTCTTGTGTCTGTGGCTCTTATTAGTCATTTAATTTGACACTCAGATGGCTGATGGGCAGGGCCAGGGATGTGTACATCACCCACAGCTCTGTTCAAGCAAAACAAAAGTAACATTCAGGTCAAAGGGAGGCAAGGGTTCTGTGGGAAGTGAGATTTAAATAAAAAGTGGAAAATGATACTCTGAGAAAGGGCACTGTATTTTTAGAAAAGAAAAGGAATTAGGAGAAGGTAATGGTTACCATGGCAACAGAGCGCTGCATATATTTCTATAGGCCCGGGTTTAACTCTGATGTAGGGAACAAAACCGATTCCCTGGTGACTTTCTCACAAAATATAGATAGAAATAAAAAGGCTTCCTGGGAACAATATCTCACATTAGTCCAATTGCCATTTCACTGCCATTTTTATAGGCTCTCTACTCCATAGCCCTCTATTCACTTAAAGACTCATTTCAATGTTTGGCACAAAATCCATGCTAAATTAGGGTTTCATTTCATTTTTCTTTGCTGTTTCTAATTGCACTTTAAAATTGAACCAAGAGCAGCAGAACCAGGGAAGGGCCTGGAAACTCATAATTCTCAACTGAAGTTGGGCCAGTGGGGGGTTGGGAGATGATCAGCTTCTGAATTCACCTAGAACGACCCCACAAAGTGGTTGCTAACATTTAGACAACTGGAGAGTGCACATAAATATCCAAATTTCTGTGTTTCCTGAACAATTTAAAAAATCCAACCATCCTACACCATCTTTTCACATGGCAAAAATCAACCACAGTTAGTGTCCTCAACATATCCCCTTCTGCCTAACTCACTTCGCATTATTGCCTGGTCTCTCATGGCATTTGAGTTTGGCACCCCTACCTACTTACAGCTGAGATTTTTCTTTTAGACCAGTGCTTCTCAAACTTTAGGTACACCAGAGTTACCTGGAAGGCTTGTTAAAATCCAGGTTGCTGGAGTCTCAGCACCAGAGTTCCTTCTTAGAATTTGAATTTCTGACAATGCCAAGGAAATGCTCATGTTCCTGGTCCAGAAGCCACACTTTCAGACTCACTGCCCTAGGTTACTAGTTGCTATACTCTTGACCTCTTTTTTATGACTTTCCCCTGTGAAAAGCATTCTAAGTTTAATATTTTTATTCAGCATAGTTCATCAGAAGGAGGCAGCTGCATTGGAGGCAGGAAGAACACTGTTTTTGCAAAAACACCATTTTTGCTTTAGCTAAAAAGATATGGACTAGGCTGACATGGCAAGAGATGGGCAGAGAGAGGATAGGAGAGGAAGTTCTACTACGAAGTCAGTAGAAAGAGTTGTCCTTGACTGTGGCCCTCATCCCTGTGATCCCAATATTTGTGGGGTAGGTTGTATGTGAACATATGTAAATGGCGACAGACTGATGCAGAGAGAAAGATTAGGCAACACACATGTCCTTCATAGAAGCGGGTTATGGCCTTATTCCTGCAGCATGAAAAGTCAGAAGATAAGGCCAACAGAGGACCAAATCCTTCAAGATCTGTAGATACCTCACAAAGGCTTCAGATTTTTCAGACCAGGAAATCCCACGAGTCAGGGGTTCTCAGATCTTAGAGGAGCAGGGAGTTCGCAGCTGTTATCTGAATTTCATGGAAAGAATTTTTTTTCTGAATAAAATGTGTATTTCATTTTCCCTACTTTAATCATCAAAACAGTAGATTGCAAAGGGTATGAACTTGTCTGTAACATGAGACAACACCCTGGACTGCTAAATTCCAGCCTGAAGCAGCAGGGGTTGACCATTCAGATAAAGCCAGCGCAGGTTTGTAGAGGGCAAACTCTTCTTTGGTCTTCCCTTGAGCTATCAGCGATAGATCCCAGGTAAGCATTATTTTATTTGGGAATGCAGAGATAGTTGGGGGGTCTTCTGGGTTGGCATCTGGTCTGACATAGCAGGTGGAATGGTGGGTTTGATGGTCATGGGCCCTTGGAGGGGAATGTCATAACCTGGTTCGGAAATACTCAAAACAGACATTTTGCATTTCCAAGATGTTTTTATTTTATATTTTCAATCATTTTTGAGTCTGTACAGCTACACATAAGAAGGCATTTTGTAAATGGTAGCATTATTTTCTATCTCTCCTTTATTGAGTACTGACTACTGTACGCCCTGACTTTGTACTTCTTAATTTAATAGTTACTAAAACACTGAAAGCTATGGATTTTATTCTCATTTTTGCAGAAAGAAAAATATGCTCAGAGGCCAGAGACTGCTTCTTGTTTCTCTGTCTTGACATATTCCTGGGTTCTTCTGGTCAAATGTGTAGTGAGGTCCCAGCCACTTCCTGCATTGGCTACAATTTCTCTGAAGGGAGACTGTTCGGTTCTTCTAGCCAGTGCTGGCTATGGGTGTGCTGGTGCAGGGCTGTCTGCTGCTTTTCCTAGCCTGTGTTGGCTCCCTGTCAGCTGGTGGAGTGTGTGCGGGGGTGGGGCTAGCCATGGCCTCTAGACCAAGCTGGCTACCTGCAGGGTACCTCCACGATAGCCGCTGGTATGCACGCGGAGGTGGGGCTCAGTCGCAGTGGTTTCTACCGGTCTGCACCCAGTTAGGAGCTGCTGGAGGAAGCCGGCAGTAGTTCTGGTTTCAGGTTTATCCAGCCTAGCTCCAAAATGGCTCTCAGCCAATTGCTCTCTCCCACAGGAGGACTCAGTCCTCTGCACTCACCGCCAGTCAGTACCATCCTCTGCGTCCACCGCTCTCCTCCACTGCCACCGCCTCTCTTTGCAGAGGCCTCCAGGTCGCCAGCTACCACAGTCACTACGACTGTGCATTCCCACGTTCTAACAGCTCCTCTCACACAGTGGGTCTGACTCTGGAAAAATGTGCCACCAGCCACCGCCTTCTTCTTCTTTTAGATTTTTCTTTTTACTCTTTCTGTGGGCTTCAGTGATCACTTTAGATTCTTCCTAGGTTCAGGGGATCCACTTCCTTTCTTCTTGTCTTCCCCACAATGCTAGATTTCAGCATCTGGACTGTATCTCTCAGAGAGGCTGTTTACTCTGCTGCTTACTATTCTGCCATCTTCCCGGAATTCCATAAGTTGCTTCTTATAAGTACACATAGTGATAGATTTAGAAGCCTCAGTCCATGGTCAGCAGACTCCAAGGCAGAAATGGCACAGAAGAAAGGCCTGGCACAGAGGAAAGAGTTTCAGAGGTTTCAGTCCATGTTTACTTGGCAGCACTGCTTCTGGGCTTGTGGTTAGGCAGAATAAACATGGCAGGAGCAGGTGTGGGAAAACCTCTCACAGTGTGTGTTTTTAATGTCTTAATTCTTTATTTTAATACTGTACACAAGTGTTAGCAGTTTATTCTTTCTTATTGCTGATTAATATCCCATTCTGTGACTGAGCCACAGTTTATTTATTCATTCTCTCATTGACTGACATTTGGATTGTTTCCAATTATTGGTACACATGAATAAAGCTGCTGTTGCACAAATCTTTTGGTGGACATAGCATTCACAGATGTTGGGTATACATAGGAGTAGAATGCCTGGGTCATAAAATACATTCCAGATTTACTAAGTACTGTCAAATTATTTCCAAATTGGTTGCTTCAGTTTGCAATTACATCAGTAACAAATTTCAGTTGTTCTGCATCGTAGCCCATATTTGATGTCGTTGATCTTAAATGTTAATCATTTAAAAATATGAAGGTATCTCATTGTAGTGGTTGTCTCTCAATGAGATTTTAGCTTACGTTTCTGTGATGATGAATAATGCTAACCAACTTTTTGTATATTTGTTGGGCATTTTGATATTCTTTTTGATACTGTTTCTGTTCAAACCTTTTGCCCAGTTTTAAAGATTTCTTATTGATCTACAGCTGGATACAACTCCTTTGTTAATATGTATATTTTCTAGTCAGTATCTTATCTTCTTCACTGTTTTTTGTTGGTTTTTTGCCTAAGTCTTGATCTTAAACTCGGTTTATCCATTTTTACATAGTTAATGTTTTTGTTCTGTAAGGAGTCTTTGCTTGTTACTAGGCCATAGAGACATTTTCCTATCTTTGTTCTACATATTTCATTGGTTTTAGTTTGGCACTTACTTCTATGATCTATGATGAGTTAATTTGTGCATAATGGGATCAAGGTAGGGATCAAGATTCATTGCCCTGCCTTTGGAAATCTTAGGATTATGGAAAAAGCCACTCCCTCCCTATTAAATTGTTGTAGGGTTTTGGTGGTTAACCAGATGTCCATATATGTGACCCCCCCCCATGCTTTCACCAAATGTTCTTTCAGCTATCCATATCCCTTCCTTGACTTTCCTATTGTTCATGTGCTTCTTCTAACTAGCATCATGCCTCTGAAGCTCTTCCTGACTTGCCACATACCCGGCCCACACACAGTCTTTAATACCCTTGATGAGTACTGCCCCATATGCCTACTGCTATTATGGCCTGTGTTGTAGCCACTTGGCAGGTGTGTTTATCTTCCATGTAAGACCAGAAGTATCCCGAGGCCAGGATCTGGGCTGTATTCATCTTAGCTGATGCTAAACATTGTGCCTAATGCAGACCATCGGTAAAAGTTTACTGAATGAACAAAATGGAGAGCTTCTGAATAACTGAATGAGGTCAAATTCCCTCCAGCATAACTTTAGAAATAATCTCTTCGAAGAGTTTTATTCTTTGGTATTCAAAGTCCAGTATGTAGTGTAACGTAGGTCTTTATAAGGATAACCTGTGAACCAGTCACTTAGATAATAAAAGGGAAGGCTTATCATGAATGAGGGAAGGGAGAAAAGAAACAAAGGGCAAGATGTTTAAACACAATGTTTCTAAGGACATTATAAAAAGAGTTTAACCAGTTACATATATGGCTATATCTTAAGTTCCCTCCATCAAAGTCACAATTTCTAGGAATTCATTTGTATAGTGCATTTGTTAAAATCATGAAATTTGGAATCAGACGTGAGTTCTAATCCACTGTATGCTAATTGTGTGACCTAATGTGATCTGAATTTCTCTGTGCCTTAGTTCTATCATCCATGAAATGGATTGTCATAAACTGTTCATGAGACAATGCATGTAAAGCACACATAACACAGAGGCCAACACAGTGAGCATCCAATTGATGGTAAAATTCAGGGCTTCATTCATGATCTGCATGGACTTCAAGTTGCAACAAGAATGTTTCCAGAAAGTTCATAAAATTACAAAATGATCTTTATGACAGTTATTTTAACTGGATGAAAGCCACAGCTGATATTTAATCTATATTTTAGTTTAATGTCCATATAATTACATGCTGGGGACTCTTTTCAGTTTGGTCAGAGACTACTGTATCCCATTTTTTCCATTTTTCTTTTAGTGTGGAGCTTGCTCTGTCTCACAAATAAGATTTGTCTGAGCATATGGCCATCTTGCTGGAGGCCACATTTTCCATCCTTCCCTGTAGCCAGTTTTGGTTCTGTGACTGTGTTCTTTCTAGGGGTTCTTCCTTCACATTTTGTTTTTAATCCCCTTTTCTTGGTCTAAAATGCTGATGTGATTTTGATGGCTACGTGGATGAGGAAAAGGCCCTGGAATCCTACAAATATGGCTAAGTAATAAAACGAAAGGAGCTTGGGTTCCTGAATGACCTAATGGAACAGAGTCACCTCATTCTAGATGGTTATTATGGACAGAAATAAACTGCTATGAATTGAATCATTGTGTTTGGGGGGTCTTTTGTCATAGCAAGTTTGCATGTACCTTAAGGTCATGGCTTATGTCTTTTTTTTTTTAAATTTTATTTTAAAGATAGTAAAATCCAACAAAACATAACAGAACAAAGTCAATCAAAACAAAACAGTAGAACTGGTACAGAACGTCAAAGCAAGATACTAGGAAAACAATAGCTACTATAGTATATCTTGTTATCTTCATGATAGTTGACCATTCCATCAGGTACAGCAAAATCAAACCAAAAACAAAACAGAATAAAACCAATCAAAACAGAATATGAAATAAAGCAAAAAAAATTAGTCAGAATAAAGCAAAACAGTGAGAACAATATTGGGCCTCAAAGACAAGATAGAAGGGAATCTCCCATATTTGCCATATTGCATACTGTCATCTTCCCAAGAGATGTTCAGACTGCTGGCCCCAGGCCTGCAAAATCAACCAAACAATACAAGCATTTAGTTGTTTCATGTACCTTAGTTGCTATCAACTTAGCTGGTCTTCCAAATCAGCAGGTTGCTTATGGGGTTGGGGACTGTCCTTGATTCTTAGCCTGCATGCCGGTAGGCCTACAGGAGGCATGGATCTTCTTTTCCTGGAGCCCGCGTTGGTTGCATGCCACTCACCAGGAAGGCAGGCTAGTTGTCTTCTGGTTTGAACCTCCCTGACCCAACGTGGCGGGTTCTTGGGAGGCCAATAGCTTATATCTAAATGCCCCACTAAAGCCTCATGGCTCATTGGTGGGGCTTTTGGGAATGAATGGCTCTTGAATGTGTGATATTGAATTAGTCCACTGATTAGGTTTGCATAGTTCTGGGTATTGGTGATGGATTTACTGAAGAGAGGCTTACCCTGGGCATGGATAGTACCAACCAATAAGCTTGCACACTGGATGGAATAAAAAGGGAAAGAAGAAACCTACTCCTTTCTGCCTA
Organism: Dasyprocta punctata; assembly: GCA_004363535.1. Lineage (NCBI taxonomy): Eukaryota > Metazoa > Chordata > Mammalia > Rodentia > Dasyproctidae > Dasyprocta > Dasyprocta punctata. The sequence continues at coordinate 5,777 of RJWM01032950.1, read as the reverse complement.
CCATACCATGGACTGTTTCTCCTCTGCCATACTGCCCTCAATTGGAGTCAACAGACCGTGAATTGAAAGGTCTGTGAGCTAAAATAAACCTTCCCTCCTTTAACTTGTGCAAGTTAGGTATTTTGTCCTAGCAATGAGAAATTAAGACACACAGCTACTTGGAGAATCATCTGTATTTTTTGCCTTGGTGTGTGCTGTTGTCTTCATCCTCTGCTGCCTGCTCTTTAACTTAGTTCTTTCTTTTCCTTCAGATCTCAGTTTAATCTGTTATTCAGAGAAGCCCCCCCCTAACCTATTCATATGGAGTTTCTTATTGTTTACTTTTCCAGCACCATTTTCCTCTTCCAAAGGCGACATCTTATAATAGGTGGAATTTTACAGTAATTGTGTGTGTGGGTTTTGACTAGTGCTTGTCTCCTTCAGTATATTGTGACCCTGTGAGAGCAAAGACCATGTCTTAATATATTTACCATGTATTATGGTTTCAATCTAAACTGGCCCCCAAAGACTCATGTGTTTGGAAGGTGACTGGATTGTGGGGACCTTATAGCTGCCTTGCTGTCAGGAGGTGGGATCTAGTAAGAAGAGGTCAGTCATCATAGACATGACCTGGAGAGGTTTATCTCCCTTCCTAGCTCATTCCTTGACTCTCTACTTCCTGGTTGCTGTGCAGTGAGCAGCTTTTTCTCTTGTGTATCTTCTGCCATGCTCTCATGCCTTGGAGCCAGCAGACTACGGACTATAACCTCCACAAGCTACGAACCAAAATAAACCTCTCCTCATTTAATTTGTAGGTGTTGTGTATTATCCCTCAGTAACAAGAAAGTGACTAAGATACCACGGTATCCAGCAGGACCTGCACAGAATACAGCATAATATAGGCATTGAAAAAGTATCATCATTTTAAAAAGCATCAATGTCTTCCTGCCTAATAAGTGAGTCTCCTTTTTACTATTCTTTAATAGTCTTTAGAAAGCTGAGTAGGTTAAGTGACCAAGAACTAAAGTTCAATCAAGGTCACTGGCATATCATGTGTGGGAGGAGAATCCCTTCAGTTCCCTGCCTAATTCCTAATTTTAAATGTGAGCACATTCGTGTGAGGCCAAGACTGGGGTTACCAATGGTGTCTATTAACATGTAAGATGACTAATAAGTCAGAGGATGGAATGAATCTTCATTATGACCACCCATGGGAGTTCTGAGTCACTGGATGCGATTTAGTAATTTACTTCCCTTGGTGTTATTCTGCCTCCAAATTGACCAGTTACCAGCTCTAGTCACCCTTTTTCCCAGGCTTAATGTCATTAAAACGAACCTCCAAGGGATTTAACTATATATGGCTGCCAATCTCTGACATAAAAATATTTCCCTGGAGGTAAAATGTTGGCAGTTGCTTTGGCCAAATTTGATGGTGATTTTTTCCAGAAGGAAATTATTTTTCCTTTTATCTAGGCCAACCAGGCAGTGATAGTAACTACTGTGGAAAGTCTCACTTCCCTCCCGGGGCCTTTGAAAGGAAAAAGCTGCAGATGCAGAGAGCTGTGACATAATTTTGCTTATACAAATCATTTTTAGAAGCATGGGGTGTCTGTCTCTCCTATCACCTTCTCGAAAAACCTCATCACATCTCTGCAGAACACATATAAACCAATTGCTTTTCAAGTGACCTGTCTCGGCGTAGATGGGTTATATTTGTGAAAACACTTTCCATACACTAAAAGTCTTTCTCTATGATATGCCAGGAAATCATGCCACAATATTGCCAGGAGTGGCTTCTCAAAACTAGCAGAGCCTGGATCACATTAAAAATATTTGAGTCCAGGAATCAGGTTGGCAGTTGTACCTGGCACCTCCCTGGAACTGATCTTTTGATTATTGCTCAAAGGAAGCCATTTGGTAAGCTGAAACTCTTCAGAGCTGCCTGTGTCATCATGATTCTCAAATTGCCTTGGAAGTGAGCTTATGAAAACTCAAATTTCATTTGTGTTTAGCCTTTTGTATAGAGACTTTTCCCATTGAAATTCCATAATGCCATGAGGAATTCCAGGAGAATTACAATCCGTATGTAACACAGGACCTAAAATTATTTACAGGATTTTTATGAAATCAACAGTCCAATAAAGACCCCAAGGCAGTAGGGAGTACAGATGATAGATAGTTGACTGCTTCCTTTCATTACTGATCTGTGGCTTACCTTTATGTCTTGCTGTTGTTCTTCCAGTTTTTCAATACCATTCCCTGTATTAAAGAACTACTCCTCCCCAAATACCCTACATGGTTCATTGTTTCCTTTCTGACTAATTATATTTTACATTTATCCCTGAATTCATCTAAGATGCACCTTCAAACACAAAACAGGGTACAAGTAGATGAATAACTAAATGCAAATAAATTTCTTGAGGGCTCATGTCTCCCATCCCACTATACACTACCAGAAAGAACTAAAACCACAGTGATGGTATTTTGTATCCAAACAAACTGGAATGTGGGGTCTGATAATTTGAAAGTGGAGGGAATATCTAAATTTGAGATTATTGTAAGAAATCTAGGACATACATAGCTGTTGCCACAAGACTGGGCACTAGAAAATGTAACAGTCCCAACAAAAGACAATAAATGTGAGTGTGCACAGCCCAAAAATTCAGGCTGACAAAGAGCAGAGAGCAGCCAGAGCTACAGAGTTGTGCAGGTGATGAATGCTGTGGATACAGAGTATAGCAGAGGAAAAGAGTGCACAGTCACAAGCAGCCTAATGACTGGCACGGGTGGGAGCCTAAAGAATGTCCTTTGGGGACTTCTACCTAAATCATATAAAGAATTAAAAAAAATCAGGCCCCTAAAATTCAAGGACCCAATCCAAAAATGGGCATGGAGATGAATACATACTTTTCAGAGGAAGAAATACAAATGGCAAATAAATACATGAAAAAATGTTCAACATCAATGGTCACTCAGGAAATGCAAATAAAAACAACACTGAGATTCCATCTCACCTCAGAAAGAATGGCCAAGATAAAAAAATCAATTAATAACAAATGTTGGAGGGGCTGTGGGGAAAAAGGAACTCTTCTCCACTGTTGGTGGGAGTGTAGACTGGTGCAAAGACTGTGGAAGTCAGTATGGAGATTCCTGAAAAAGCTAGGATTAGAGATCCCATTTGACCCAGCTATCCTGCTTCTGGGCATTTTCCCTGAAGAACTGAAAACATCATACCACAGTGGTATCTGTGCACCCATGTTTATAGCAACACAATTTGTAATAGCCAAAACTTGGAAACAACCCAAGTGCCCATCAATCAAGGAATGGGTTAAAAAGATGTGGTATTTTTATACAATGGAATACTACTCAGCTATTAAGACAGAGTGCATCAAGACTTTTATAAGTAAATGGACATGACTTGAGACCATACTCATAAGTGAAATGAATCAAACTCACATGTGTAAATACCGTATTGTCTCCCTAGTGTAAGAAACTGAAAAAGTATATATGATCCAAAATCTACAATAAATACTGTGTAAGGGTAAGAAATTGCTCAAAGAGCAAAAGTAATTGGGATAGGGGAAAGGAGGAAAGAAGGAAGAGAAAAGGAAAAAGACAAATATTTGAGTGTGTGTGTGTATATATATATATACATATACATAAGATAGCTAAAATAAATATACTACCAAATGTATTAGTTATTGGAAAAGAACAATTAATACTCATATGATAAGAGCAATTTTACATGCCTGTACCTGTTAATCTAAATGGCCCTTTTGAAGGTAATGATATACAATATTGCAACCATTGTCAAATTCCTATCATCTTGTTTTGTAAACCTACAGTGTTATTGTATTGGATTTGTTGTTGTTTTCTTGTTTGTCTTTTTTGCTTTTTGTCTTTCTTTTCTGTGTCTTTTTTCTCTTAAATAAAAAAAAATTAAAAAAAAATTGTCCTTTGGATGAATAGATCAGGTTTAGTTGCACATGTTAACTTCAAATGAACTTCCTCTTGTGTAAGATATTTGTTAGAAGTTTATTACTTATTGTTCTTATTAAGCCATTCTCAAATCATTTACCCCAACCTTTCTCTCTCTTAATTTTCTCCTTAGAACCTATTCCTAAGATGCATACAATGTTTTCTTTATTAGGGTTATTGTCCTTGGTTAGACTTGAGATCTTTAACAGCAGCAATTTGAATCTGTGTATCAGTTGCTTTTTGCAGCCACAAGAATGTATTTCTCACATGCTGGGCTATGAGAAGCACAACTGAACAAAAACCTAGACACTATGCTCAGAAACCCATCACCATGTTCCTGCCAGGGCCATGCTTCTTGGGGTCGTGCTTGTTGTATATAGAGATTGCTTTCCTGTCCTCATCGCAGTCCAGGAAATTTATATTTGTGATCCCATGGAAAAGTTATTGGAATTCTAGAGAGTCAATTCCAACCTACCACTTCCAGTGCAATCCATGGTAAGAATTATGAAACTAAGACATATTTGTAATTATGGGGGGGTTGTGGCAAGGGGTCCTTAGCCTGGTCAGGATGAAGATTCATCAGAGCAAGGCCTCGACCCAGGGCCTAGCCTGGATTTTATTAATTCATGAAGAAGGGAGTGTCTTGAGGATGAGTGACTGTGAGAATGATGGGAAATACATGAATACTGTGAGCTGGGCTAGGTAGGAGGCCTGAAATCACCTCTGCAATATTCGGAGAGAAGGATATGCAGAAAGACCAATCTGCATAACACAAGTGAGGTAGCATTTAATGTTTAGGGGGCAGTGCTTCATCTGTGATGTGCAAAGAAGACTGTGAAGTGCAGGTCTGGGGACAAATATTACAGTTAACTGGTCTCCATGTGGTCCTCTCACCTTATTGTATCCCTAAGATTCTACATACAGGCCTTTTATTTGCTATAGGTAGACGGTGAACTGAACACTCCTAAGGCAGCCACCTCTCCACAGCATTGTCCTTCCCTTTAGAAACCTAGATGGGTTCCTTCCCATCAGTTCCACAGCCCAGCACAAGCTTTGAATCATTTCCACTGGACAGAGGCAAAAAGAAAGTGTGTTCCTCTCCATAACCCTGACAGACTGGGGGTGGACTGAGGATGCTTCTCAGAGGTGCTGTCAGGGGTTTGAAGTGAGAACAAGTCTGAGAGGTAGAGTTCATTTCTGCTAATGAGGTCCCATCTTTCATGCAAGGTGGGTATGACCCAAGGAGATGTTTGCCTGAGTCAGTGAATCACCTCTACGTTCAGGCTGATTCAAGGATCTATGTCTATGCTTCTCTTTCTCTTTGTCTCTCTATCTCTCTCCTTCCTTTCCTCCCTCCTTCTCCCTCCCTTGCTTTCTACTTATCTCTCTTTCCCTCATTTACTTGCTTTCAAAAAAATGTCCTCCAGAGGAGTCCTGCAAAATGGCCGACCTGATGACTCCACCGTAAGGAGGCTCCCTGGAATATACCTCCCAAATGCTGGAATACAAAATAATACAATAACAGAAAGAAGGAAAGGGGAGGGAGATGGATCCTCTGGACCTAAGAGGAGTCTAGGATGAGAACTGTAGCCCTCGGAAAGAGTAAAAAAAAAAGAAGAAATAAACAAACAAAAGTGGCGGAACCTCTGACCGGAGCTCAATCCAACCAACGCGGACTCAAACTGGGAAGGTGCGATTAAAGTGTTTGAGATGCGCGACTGAACTTCTGTGGCTAAAGCGGAAACCGCGGAGGCAGCTATCGATTGTGGAAAGAGGTGGTCGCGAGCTGGTGAGTGAGTAAACTCGGCAGTCCCCAGCCC
>RJWM01032949.1:0-21006 GCA_004363535.1 Dasyprocta punctata | reverse complement strand
AGAGAGCAAGAGTGAGATAAAGAGAGAGAGAATCAGAGAGTCAGAGACGGGCACAGACACAGACAGGCAGAGAAAGAGAAAGATGAAAGATAAAATGGACAGAGTGAGGACAAAAAGCAGAGGAACAAAACAGGAGAGAAGAAAAACAGAGAAATCAGGGGAAATTGCTGGGGTAGCAAAGAAGTGAGGAAAGGGAAACACATGTAAGGGGGGACGGGAAGAAGTCAGAGCTGGGAAAGCTTCCGCGACTCCTTGAGGATGCCATCTTTTCTCCCACCCCGGAAGCCTCTGGGAAGGACTTGGGGCTCCAGGCCTCCAGGGATATGCGTGTCCCCTCCTGGGCTCCTGGGGCTCCTCCTGGAGATGCTCCCTCTGGCTCATAATTCCCCAAATGGAGTCAGAAACCGGTACCTAAATACAGGTCCTAGGGGTTGTCACTCCCCCCCAGCAGCCCCGCGACCCTGCCCTCCCCCTGCACCTGGGCCGGCAGGTGGGGCCTCTGCACCCCAGCAATGGCTCGCGGAGGACCCAGCGGCTTCCCTCTGCAGACCCCTTGCCTCTGCCAGTCACTTTTCCTTGAAATGGTTTTGCCGTTACCCTTGCATCCATTTAATTAAGCTACCATGCATTGCTCCTTCCCTCCAAAGTGCCATCTTCCCAGTTACCTGTTCCTCCCATCCCTCCCTTCCTTCTAATGCCAGAACCCACCCTCAGCCCCTCAGGACCTGGCAGCCCTGCCCCTGCCCCACCCCCAGTCCCCGAGCACCCGCCAGTACTCTCCCCTTAGTCTGCAGCTAATGAGTTGGGCCCTCCGGAGCCAGCTTATTTCCCTGCAGCCCCATACCAGTAATTTCATTAAGGAAACTGCACGCTTTGCTGAGCTTCCCGAGGCATCAGACAGCGGGAGCTGAGGCTGCTTAATGAGGCCTGTGGGCCAGTGGTGCCTCCTTCTCGCAGCCCCCCTCATCCACCCTTCCCCGGGCAGCCCCCTCCCCACCGCACCCTGGAGTCACCTCCCACTCATGCCCATATCAGGGGACCTGGCAGGCCTGAAGGGAGGTGACAGGAAGGAAGGTGACCCTGGGCAGTGACCTTCCAAGCTGGCCCTGCAACTCTCCAGTCTGGGAGAAGGAAACCCGGCTTAGAGAATGGGAAGTAGAGCTGTGTCTCACCATCTCTCCAAACCCCAGTTCCCATCTGTGAAGTGGAGAAGGCATTGCTGGATGCTGGGGCTGCTGTAAAGACTTAATAGATGAACGCGTGTAAAGACTACAGGCCCTGCAGAATGTTCCCTGTAAATGGCACCTGTCTTTACTATCACTGCAATTCCTTAGGACTGGCCTAGCGAACCATTTGAATTGGGTGGGATATAAAAAGGAAACCTAAAAACAAAAAATCACTGTGTTCTACTTGCTCTGTCACTGTCAAAATTCTTCCAATGCCCTCCCTCAATCATGAGGAACAGTCTCCGAGCCCTCGGATCAGTTTGCTTATCCAAAGTCCGGCCCAGAAGGACGTGTGCTGAGCCAGCACCTGTGTCCACCTGGCCGTCCCCTCCTCTCATGCCTGTGGCAGCAGACATGGAGTGGGGGGACCTTGCTGGAGCCTCCCGTCCTCTTCTGACTCCACTGGGGGTCCAGAGTGTGGTCTCATTCTGGGTTTCTGCCATGGACTTGGCCCCTCCTTGTGTGCCCTTCTCTGACAAGCTCTGGGAGCCCTCAGCACGGCAGACCTGCGAACACTGACTCCTGGTGGGTCTGGTGGGGCACCTCAGTGGCCTGCGGGGCATGGAGCCCAACCCAGGAGACCTGGTTCCACCTACCCTGACTCCCGCTGCTTCCTCTGGGCTGAGCCCCTCCGCTCCTGCAGGCAGCCCTTGGAGAGGGTGTGCTCAGGCTCCACCCCACGTGGCCCATGGAGCATAAGGCACATGCGTGCCACTCTCCACAGATGTGTGCCGGGCTCTTGCCCTGAAGTGCCCGGCAGGTCTCCTGAGGGCTTGGGGATGGATCAGCAGTCCACCGCCAGCTGCGCCTTCGGGAGCTCACAGGTGGCTGGCTGCCTTGCAGATAGCTCATCTCGAGGAGCTGCTTCTACGCTTCCCTTCCCCTGTCTTAGCCGTTCCAGAAAGGAGGCAGGCTGGCTGAGGGCTGGGCTGGCAGGACCCCCAGGAGTCCTTGGGGGGAGCCTGGCTCTGCCAATCATAGCTCTCTTTAGAGAAAGGAGCACTCATTCTCTTTGTTGGGATCCTCACTGCCACTTTTAGGGCATTGGGGGAAATCTCTTTTGTGCTCCTAGTCATCAATATTATTTAGGGAAGACTCCAAAGGTAAGGGGGACTCTAGCAACAGTGACTGGGGACGTGCCGTGGGCCTGACCCTCATTAACGCTAGAGCTGAAATCTGCCGCCAGCATTTACCTACCACAGTAAGGGGTGGTTTGGCCTGAATGAGGGGGTCCAGGCCAAGCCTGGAGATCAGAAGGACAGATGGAGAGAGCTGGAAGCTCACCGCTCCCATGAGCGTGTACCAAAACCGGATCCATGACACACAGCCCCTGCCGGTGCCCTGAGCCCCACCCCGCCCACTCACAAGCCTCCCATACACTGGGGGCAACAGAGGAACACTGCATTGGGGAGTCAGAGGTCCCAGTTAGGTCTAGGTTTTCCCCCTTGCCATGTGACCTTGGCAGCTCCCCAAAACTCTCTGAGTGCCATCTATGGGAGAGGCTGGAAAACTCTACAAGGTGGCCATCAGAACTGGGGTGTGCTTTGTGTGACTGCTTTGTCCCTGGAGCCCTGGGCCCAAGTGAGGGGCAACTCTCATTCCCTGTACCCCATAACTGCTGATTAACCCAAGACCACAACTGTCCCTTTTTCCCTAGACGTTCCGGTGGCCGGTGGCCAGCAGCATTGACAGAAATGAGATGCTGGAGATTCAGATTTTCAACTACAGCAAAGTCTTCAGCAACAAGTAAGTGTGGAGTGGGCTGAGGACCTGCCCTATTCCTGGGGTTGCCCTTGCTTTGGGCCTTAAAGCAGGGACACACACCCCAGTCTTCCCTGGATGTACCTCTGAACCCCAAGAGGTCTTGGGCTGGTCTTTACTCCCCATCCTTTTCTTCCACGGTGTCCTCCCAGCACCCTGGCCCTCCCCACTGTCACTAGACAAGAGTGCTCCACCCTCCCATCCACCCCTCTGTCCCCGGACCCATCAAAGTTTCCTGTCCCTTTCTATAAGCTCCCCCATAACCCTGCCGGGGGACAGTAACCCATCCAAGTAGCTGAAGGTGGAATCGCTGACTGCGGCCTCCACGGACCACCAGTGTCCCTGAATGTACACTTGTTTCACAGAAGCTGCGGCAGCTTGGGGTGGTAGCTTCAGAGCAAGCCTGATCTCACGTCCCTGGGTCAGCTACCTCCTCTGTGACCCTGGGCAGACAATGTGACCTCTTGAGTTCAATATAATCATGTAAGAGAAAGATAAGTACTTGCCTCTAAAGGCAGCTGCGAGAATTTGATTAGACAGATTCATTACTCATTCAACAAATATTTGCTAAGTGCTTCCTAGGTGTCAGGCTAAAGAAAGAGTTGCCTGTTGCCTTCATGAGGCTTTTGGTCTGTGAATGAAGTATACACGCCACATCTGTGTTATCACTACAAGATGGTCAAAGTAGCTTCCATCCTTGTCTCTCAGTGACAAGCAGGATCCAGAAGGATTTGAATAATCGAGGATAGTAGCTAAATTTAAGAAATGTAAAGCCCTGTCTTTGGTTAAAAAGGAATTGCTCTTCGGGCAGCTGGAGGAGGTCAAGGCTGAGCTACAGTGTGTCCAAGGAGACACGGAAATGTTAGCTCATTCATTCATCCATTTGTTCATCCATTCACCCACCCACCCATTCATCTACACATCCATCCATCCAGTCACTCATCATCCACTCACACATCGGTCTGCTCTTCTAGCCACTCATCAGACATCTACTGAGCAAGTATTCTCTACCAGACAGACACTGTGCTCATCACTTGAGGTACAATAAGGTCCAGTCCCTGTCCCCGCTAAGATTTTCCGCCATGGGAAGAGGAAAGAGAAGCATGTTCCATTAGTACCAGATTGCTTTGCTAGAAAACACAGCTCTCTGACCTATGCAATATCTCAGGAGATAGCAAGCCCCCTGCCAGTGGGAGGGGAGAGCCAGAATGGAGCACGTCGTAGAGGGAATTTCTGAGTCAAGAAGGGCTGCAGGTCATGGGCTGCAAGGAGAGTTGGATTCTGCAGGATTTCTTGAGAGCCCTCAAGATCTCCACTGCGTTTGGGATGTGGGTATTTCAGGCCTGCTGGCAGGGCCACAGGGAAGATGTTTAGGGTACAGGGGGCTTTCCTTTGCCTTTCAGGGGGCATGTCACTCAGGCATCTCCCTCTCACGAGAAAGGCTGGTGAGGTGCTCCCCACCAGCGATGCCCAAGATGAAATGTGCCCTTCTTCGCTGGGGGAGCTAAAAAGATGGAGGAACAGGAACAGGAGAGGGGCTCAAATACATATGGAGGAGGAGGCAGGGCCAGAAGGCAGGAAGGGCGCCCAAGAACCCCAACAGAGCAGGTCCCTAGATGTCATAGCACCCTTGGGCCTTGAAGCTCAGCCAGTGCACCCCTCACTGTGCTGGAAGAGAAATTCAGAGGGTACACAAAGCCCACATGAATAGACAGGAATGAGCCAGAGCTAGGATGCTTGACTTCCGCTTTCCCTCCTAAACACGTCTCACTCCCGGCAACCAGTGTGTGACAGCAAAAAGGGAGCATCTGGAAAAGATCATTAAATCATTAACAGTGGAAACTACTAGAACCACCACGGATGCTGGAAACTCTTGAGCACATTGAGATTCCTGCTATAGTCCAATCAGAAGTATTTGGGAGGTGACTGTCACTTAGAGAATGTGCTGAAAGTTAAGGATCCAATTCAGTATTCTCAAATGCCAGGAAGAGGGAAGAGAGGTGGGGTTGTAGCTCCTATCCTAACTCTACCCCGCTCCGGCCTTCCTGCTCCCACCCAAGAGAAGACAGGAAACCTCACAGGGAGGCCCAGGCCTGGTGAGACAGAGTCCTCAGAAACCTAGAGGAGGTCCAGGACGCTGTCGTCTGGACATGCCCACCTCGACACAGCCCTCTTCTGACACAGGCCAGTTGGGAGGTAGGGAATGACTTCAGTCAGGGGTTGCTCAGTAGTTTCCATCTTGGAATCAGGGTTCTAGTTCCCAGATCCAAAGGAAAGGCCTACCTGGCCCCCACCCAAGGGACCTAAGGGCTGCTGGGAGACACAGACATGATGGGAAGGAAAGGAGTATCCCAGTCAGGAACCAGAGGCCCCTGTTTGTTCAGCCCCACCTGGAGCCAGGGCTTCCTTCCAGGAAACGTGGGCTTCCCATGAGGATGAGACATGGGGTTTGGAGGATCTAGTGCATTTTTCTCTTCCTGTCCTGGACCTTAAGGGGCAAAAGCCTGGCCCTGGCTCTGAGGGTGCCAGGGCCCTAAATAATTCAAGAGCCAGAAGCACAGTGGAGGCCCGGCTGAGCCCAGGGTACTTGACACCAGCTCCCAGGGGAATGCAATGAATTATTGACAGGATTCTGGTGCCCAGTTGCCGCTCTATTGTGGTCAGTCTGTGGGCCCATCTGTACCCCAAGGTTAATTATCTCAGAATCCTAACCCTGCCCAGGCTTCCTGGCTCTTCTGCAGAGGCCTCTAGTGAAGAGTGTCCTCTTTATGATGCGTGACCTGAACGAGCCACATTAGGGGAGTTGTCAAAGGACATAGGGGTACCTCCTGCTTCTTTCACCTAACATCCTGGGGAAAACCCAGGCCCAGGATCCAGGGCAGAGCCAGGTCTTCAACCCAGACCTCCTAACACCTAAGCCAGTGTTCCTTGTCACCAAAACAATAGCCTCATTTCCAGAGAAATAACCCAGCAGTGCGGGTACATGAACCCACACTTCCTCCAGCACCTGGCTGCCGTGCTCCTGTTCTCGGAGAAGCTCCTCCATGCTGAACCACCATTGGCGGGAGACCTGCCATGTCTGCTGCCAGGCCACCCAGAGGGCAGCCGGAGCAGGCAGAGTCACTGTGGGAGGACCACAAAGGCCGCCCCTCTCCACCCTGCCGGGCTCCTTTACCAGAGACTTTCCATAGTGTTCAGGCAGGGGCCAGCCTGCTGGCTGGAAGCAGCTTGAAGGCCTTTGCTTTAAAGTTGTTTTCATACCAAGTACCCTGTTTTGGCTTAGATAACACCTAACAGTCCTTGAGAAAAAGAGCAAAAATGCTTTTCTTTATACTTTAAATAAGGTTGAGATACTATCAATAGTCCCATTTCAAAGAATGCTATTTACTAGCTTTCTTGAGGAAGGGGGTGTTAGGAGTTAAAAGCCCAGGCCACCTCTGGGAGGTGTGATAAATTGAATCCTTTGTGGGTGCAACACCTCCTCCCAGCTCCCCCTCCAGGCTTTGGACAGCCCTGGCTCTGGGAGGTTGTGCAGATCTGGGAGTTGGGGGGCAGCCGGGGTCTGCCGGCTCTGTCCGGACCAAGCGCAAGCCCTGTGCAGTATTGGGGAGGCAGGAGTTTACTGCAGGAGAAACCTTGCCAGTCTCTGGACCACTACCGAGAGAAGAAGGTGGTGGCGCCCCCTTTAGGAAAAGAAAAATAAACTAAGAGGTGGAAGCACTAACCCCGCAAGCACACAGCTGCCAGGGGGAGTCCCCTTAGACTCTGCTGGCTGGTCTGCGTCTGTCTGACTCCAGAGCCCGGTTCTCCCACTGTCTACCCCGCCTCCCTTCAGGGACGGCCACGCAGTACTCGGGTGCACAGCGCTTGGACCAGGGTGTGGGGAGCAGATCTGCCCGGAGGCCACCCCGCCCACTGCGATGAAAGCAGAGAGATTGGACCAGCAGAGGGGAGTAGCGCAGCGCCCGTCCGCATCACCGCGTGTCTAGCAGAGGCCTGAAGGCGTGGCCAGCAGGCTGGTTCAGGGGCTGGTGCTGAACATGCTGGCCTCACGGCCCTTCCAAGTCTAAGGGCTGAGACTCTGGGGCAAGAGAACCCAGGGAAGTTCCCAGAGACTTCCATGAGCACCTGCGGTGGGAGTGGCTCCCTTCCGCCCCCTAGGGGTGTCTTGTCACATTGCAGCGCCTCTTCTGATTCTGGGGACCTTCCTGGATTGTTCTTGGGCATCTAAGGATAAGGACGCAAACCTGAGTTCCGTCGCTCAGCAGGTGCTAGTGGAGTGACAGGGACCTGAAGAGCCAGTGGCAAAGGGTCAAAGAAGGATAAAGATTCTCAAACTCATGCACAAACTCTGCACCCCTGAGCTCAGGGACTCCACCCGAGAAGCTTGAATTTGGTCGCGGAGGGAGTAATCCCACCGTGGATATCAGCAAAAATTATAAGCCAAGTGTTAAACACTGGCCTGCACGTCCCTGAGCCGGGCAGAAGGTGTCCCTTTGTGTGACAAGCCCTCCCGTGTTTCTGCTCAGGCCGTACATCCTTGCATGTCAACCCCTGCCTCCCTGTGGCCTGCGGGGTGAAGAGCCCTCTCCAGCGCTCCCACCCCCAGCTTTATAAAGACAAAATGGAGACTAGGAACAGCTCTACTCCCTGTGGCATTCATTTCCCCAGCAGAAAGATCAGGATGGGACGGGGGGAGGTGGGCTTCCACAAGGCTGGGCTGAGGGGAGCCCAGAAGCCCAGCCAGGCTTTAGGGTGTGGGATGGGGAGCAGTCCACCCTTGGGAAATTGGGGAGGCAGCACACAGGTCCCTGAGCACTGAGAGATGCATTTCAGATTTATCCAACTTGGCTGCTCCCCCACTTCCTCTTCACATGATGTCTTCCTATATTTTCTTTTATTTTTAAAATCTTTTAATTAGTACATGTTTGTGATACAAAATGAATATATTGGTCGTGGGGTACTGGTGTCTATACATATTGCATCTTGATTCTCCAGAGCTTGCTTCCCTTCCCTGCCCCTCCCTCCTGTCTCCCCCATTCCCAAGACCCCTGTCCTATCTGCACAAAGTCTGCCTTCTGTTCATCGCCCACAGCCCTCAGCATGGCATAGACAGCAAGTGTGCCTAAGTCTGCTCTCACCTGGCCCCTCACCACACTCAGATGGGCTGTTACAGAGCTGTGTCTCCACCCTTTTTGGGCCCCAGTCTCTTCCCCTATAAACCCCAGCAGCATACACTGCCCCAGGACCCCTCCAGCTCAGACTCACTGTGGATGCACCGAAGCCTCTGCTCGTCCTGCAGAAATGCTGTGAATGCTCTAATCCACCAAGTGGAAGCCCCACAGGGTCTCATTTCCCCAGATACCCTGCTTTTGTCCAGAGCAACAGCGCTGAACACAGGGAGAAATGGGACTCAAGCCAGCATTTCTTGGCCACTCACCATGCTCGTTAGTTCAGCCATTAGATATGGAGGTTGCAAGTGTGCAGGAAATGTCAGCTAGAGGCAGACACGGGGAACCCTGGCCTGCCCCGGGGAGGAGTGTGGCACAGAGACACCATGTGTACAGTGATGGAGCCTTGAGAGCTTGAGTGTGCACCAGGGACTTGTTGGGGACTTGGACAGATCATCCCAGTGAAGCAGGGGCTATTAGCTCAGATGAGGAGAAAACCAGAGAGCGCTTAGGTACGCTGCTCATGGGCGGGTCCCTTACTACTAAGTGTCACAGCAGGGTTGCAGACTCCACCTTTCTAACAGGGAGACTGTGCCAAGTCCTGCCGTGTCCTGCCAGCCCCCACCCTGTAGCTGGAATAGGCGAATTCTACAGTCACAGGGGTCTTCACCTTTGAATGGCTTACAAGCTGCAGATGAGGAATGGAAGGCCAAGCGGTGTTTGTGAAGGTGGAGACCTCAGTCATGGGTAGGGAGGTTAAAGGAGGAGCTGCTTATGTATCCAGGAACCTCAGTCCTTTCCTAGCGGCCCCTCAGAGTGTCCGGGAGCGGCTTTGCAGGAGCTCAGCTGGAGCTTCTGTTGTGGCTCTGTCCCCACTCTGAGGACATCATCCTGGGGTGCTGCTGCCCCTCAGAGCTCTCCCGGGGACATAGGCCTCATGTATATAACCACACACACACTGTAGAAGGTCATGCACCCTCATGGACATGCTGTCCTGGCCAGTCTCTCCTCCCCAGTCCTAGCTCAAGGGCCATCAGCTGCAGCCCCAGCCTAGGGACTGTGCAAGTCCACCCGTCTCTTCCCCAGTCCTCAGCATGGCGAGCTTGCTCCACACTTGGGCCTCTTCTGAGATGGCCACGCCCCCTGCCATTCTCAGGTTAATCGGGAGCTTCCGCATGGTGCTACAGAAGGTGGTGGAGGAGAACCACGTGGAGGTGACCGACACTCTTATCGATGACAACAATGCTGTCATCAAGGTAGGTGTGCCCAGAGAGTCCCTGGATTTTTCCATCCTAGGGTCACCCGGGGGCTGGCCTCACCCCCTGTCCCACACACTCAGAGTGATCTGGGAGCATTCAAGATTAGATGCCACAAAGGCAAGGTGGGAAAAGGAAACTTAGTCTAACGGCCCAGGCTGATGCCCTTGGGCATGGCAGGGTCTGCTTTCCCAAAGTTGACACCCCAGCCCCTTCCCACAGTGACATTGCTGGGTAAGGTGATGTGTTGGGTAGGGTAGGTTGCTGTGTTGAGGAGATAGTGAGTTCGCATGAAAGCATCTTAGCAAGACATCTAGCACAGTGAGGGCTCAGAAAGTTGTACCTTTCCCTTCTTTTGCGAAATCCAGACCTACACATCATGGGGTCCAAACACTGGAGGCAAGCTGTGTATCCAAGCTCAAAGCAAATCACCCCCATCGGAGGACATCAGAGCCTGGGAGACCATCCTTCACCCATGCGGGTTGGGGAAGGAGCTGGTAGGAGTCCTCCCTGTGCAGTGGGGGAGAAGCTCAAAGGAGATAAGGGGCCCAAAGACACGGAGCAGGACCCAGTCAGGACTGTCGGTTGCTGAGCCTGGGCCCAGGTTTGGTGCTCTACTCGCTCCAGAGGAAAATCCCAAGATCCCTTTCTCTCCAGGGTGGGAAGGTGGGCCTCAAAGGAGTAGGAAGAAGTGTGACTTCACACGTTTGTACAGTGTCCAGGGCCCAGTCCTGTCCCGGAGAGTACACCTAGCTCATTGTGTTAAATGTGCCCCACTCCACCACGCCTGCAGGCAGCCCAGGTTCTGAGGAAAGGAGGTGACCTAACCTTTGGGGACACTGAATGACACTTGCAATTAGGTACGCAGAGGACTAAGAGAGTCCACTGTCGGCCTCAGGCTCAGCTGTCCAGGGCAGGCCCTGACCTTGAACTCCAGGGAGGCACAGAGCCAAGCGCCATGGGGTCTGGCGCCTGGTCCCACTGAGCTGGCAGTCTGTACCTGTCAGTCTGCCCAAGCCCTGGTTTCCTCATCTGCAAAGTGGACTGAGGGGGGAACTCCGATGACTTCCTCCGATGAGTTGGGGGTAAAAACCTTCATTAACACCAGCTGCTCTCTGTTCTCTTTTCCTCCAGACCAGTCTGAATGTGGAGGTCCGGTACCACGCCACAGATGGCTCAGGGGGCTCCTGGGATGATGGAGACTTCCTGGGGGATGAGTCTCTTCAGGAGGAAGAGAAGGACAGCCAGGAGACGGATGGGCTGCTCCCCGGCTCCCGCCCCAGCTCCCGGCCGCCAGGCGAGAAGAGTTTTCGGAGGTAATAGCCTGGGCCCCTCTAGCTGCCCACTGCCCTCAAAGACATGGGGAGGAGCTTTGTGACCTGGTCACCCAGGCTGGGCTCAGAGTGCAAGGTTAAGTTTCTGCACAGACATACAAGAGGTGAGAGGGGTTTCAGCAACACCCCTCATCTGCTCCCTTCAAGGGCCCACTGGGGAGGCAGCAGGGGGCTCAAATCCAACTGAGAAGCCATGCCTCCCCCTAAACCAGAAGGAAGCAAAGGTCTGGGAGTTGATCATTAACAAGAGGGAAAGAGGTTGGTCCCCCTGCCCTCCTCAGGAAATGGGAGAGAGGGACATAGGAGGAGACTGTGGTCTCTGTGGTCCAAGACCCAAGAGTACCAGCCAAGCCCGGGCAGCCTGGCCTCCACTCCATGGAGCAACCTGAGAGAGAGGCTTCTTCTCACCAGAGTGGAGCCAATGGCTCCAGCTGGGATCCAGCCTCGCTGCTGAGAAGAACGCATGCGGGCATTTTAGTGGCCAGGATTCACTCCCTGCAAACGTCTCGCCATGGGACAGATGACAAGGAACCTGTGACCAGGCCCGCCTCTTCCACATGCACCATTTTCACAAAAATGGAAATGCAATTGCATTTCCCAGGGAGCCCAGAGAGACCGAGGCCAGTCTGGGCTGGTGAATTTTGTCCATAGGTCCCTGGCTTCCTGGGGGCTGACTAGTAAGTCTAAATAAAGACCAGGAGATTATTGGTCAGTCAAAGCAGGGCCCTTGCTGCCCCTGGAAGTATCTTCTAACCTCTTTCCACCTTTTCTTTCCTGAGTAAGGTTCACTGAGTGCCTGTGCTGAAAAAGCAAAACCAAACAAAACAGGTTCTCAACTAGTGTAACACAACTCATAGAGCTTAACTGAACAAATCTGTTTTCCTTCTTTGCACTTGAACCATTTTTCACCACCACCACCACCAACCTCAGCACCACACACACAAACTGGACAAACCCTGGACCGCTCACTTTGGGCCACTTTGGGCCAGGCATGGGCCTCCTCAGACCTTGAGCAGAGCCCTAGGCCTGAGTACCAGCTCTGCCTCTTACTAACATGTGACCCTGGAAAAGTCACATGACCTCTCTGACCCTGTTCCCTCACCTGTAAAATGGAGACCGCTGTTGTTAAGACAGCAAAAAGGATCATGGAGAAGCAGGTTGCAGCCGAGGAGCCAGGCGCTGCCCATGCAAGGCCTGGGGACAGCAGGTTCCTTGGAGCTGGACAGTGCACAGAGCTGGAATCAGATTAAAACCGCTCAGGGAGGAGCAGGGAGCAGAGGAGGCACAAGCGGGTGCTGGTGCAAAGCAATATCCTGGTCTCCATCCACTGACTCCACTTAGGAGAGGGCCAGGCAGGGTCAGCTGGGAGACCACAGGTGGGCTCTAACAAGGGGCTTTCTGAGGACACAGCTGGAAGCTAGGAGAAGGCCAGCAGGTGCAAGGAAAGGAGCACAGGCTTGAATCAGGAGCACTGAGTTCCCCTAGGTCCCATCCGGACTCTGCTCCTCACCAGCTGACTGACCGAGAGCACATCATCAGCCGCTCTGTGTGAGAAATAGGACTGAATTCAGCAAGTTGACTTTCTGGCTACCTTCAGCGATGACGTACTGAGGGGCCCTGCAGGTAGCATCCATGGGAAACAGCTCTCCCAGGAGCTCTCGGTGACCAAGCAACCACCTTCTGTGGGATCACCAAAGCTCAGACAATGCTCAGCCTCACCTTTCCACTTGTAAAATGGGCTCCTGTGAACGCTGGGGTGAATACGGACAGTCCAGGGTGCTTGGTCTGTGGTGGGTGCTCAGCCAGCCTTCATTTCCTCCCGCTTCAGACTCCGGGTCACCCTGACCCCAGCTGCTTCTACCCCTTTGGTCCAAGCCGTGTTAGCAAGCCCCTCCTCCACTCCAGCACCATGCCCATGCGCCAGTGCCCTTTGATTGCTGTCCATGCTGGAGACTCAGCTTCCATGCATGGGAGCAGAGACCTCAGCTCCTATACCTCCCCAGGCTGTCGGTGTTGTAGAAAGGAGTGAATTACCGGCCTCATGAGCACTTGGTTCTCATGAGCACGGAACTGGGGTTCCAAGCCCTATGTATCAACAACGTAGATTGGTCCCAGTCTCCGGAAAGAGTAGAAATGTTAGCCCTGACCCCTGGCACGCACAGACACATACACAAGTTCACAGGCACGCACACTCTCTGTGGGACGGTAGGGAGCTGCGCACAGCACAGAAGGTCTCTAGGAGCCACATCTTTGAAAGCACAAAGACAGGAGCCCCTGTGCTCTGCGACTCTCCCCTCTTCTCATTTTCTCTACCTGGCCTGGCTCTCCAGCCCTCCAGGGTCCCTGTCCCCTGCCGCCCAGGCCCCTCGCTGGTGTCTCTGCATATGGTCTGCTAGGCTGCTGTCTTCTGGGTCTCGTCTGGGGGTGGATTGAGACAGTGGAGCCTATGGAAGCTGGGGCCTCCCCTCCTGCACCTGGGGCAGGGCTGATGGGCACGAGTGCGTGGTAGGGGTTCTGAGAGGGGGTGCCGAGGTATGTGCATGATCCTGTGTTTAAGGGTGCAGCCCACCCTGCCGCCCCCACTAACACTACTGTCTCAATTCCCTCCACTCTCAGAGACCTAGAAAATCCTTCTCTTCCTCCCTTTTCCAGGCTGGGCTCTAGAGGTACTGTGGCTCCCCAGGTAGCTCAAGAGGCATGGTCAGCCGACCACGACAGAATCTGGGAGTGAGATGAGGCTTGGAGATCCCTCTCCAGATCAGTCGCCCTGTCTGAGATAGGGCCCTTCACGCTGGCCTGGGGCGGAGAGCCCAAGTGAGGCCCAGTGCTATGAAGACCTAGGTCCCCAGAAGCCCTGCAGGTCCCAGTAGGCTGCCGCATTGCTCCTCCTGCCCTGTGGCATTCCTTGCTGGCTGGCCGAGTGTTCAAGGGCAGCCTGAGCATTTGAAATGTCATTTAAAAAATAGGTTGAGAAGGACATCCAGCTCACGGGACAGATGGATGACCCATGGCAGGGTCTGCTGCAGTTCCAAGCTCTGGGCATTCGCAGTTCCTTGCATTTGCCACTCAGGTAGCATCATCAGCTGAAATTGTAGTGAGATCACAAGAGTAATCACTTTTATAGAAAGAGACAGCTTTTTCCCTTCTCCATTTCCACATTCAAAGACTATGCATCTGTGTGGGTCCTGAGGGTGGGAGGACAGGGCAGGACCGGAGCTGCCAGCCAGCGGGGTGAGTCTGGCACCTCTCTATTTCAGAGCAAAGATTAAGAAAGCATCACAGTTCACTATTCAATGCACCAATCTCACCTCCCTCCCCACCCTCGCTCACGCCCAGAGGATATGCTGCTTCGGATTCCTTTACGGCAGGGATTTTCAGATTTTCCAGGGCCTTCGGGTTCTTTAAAAACAAAACAAAACAAAATCCCACAAAATTAAACAGATCCCTGAGGAACTGGGTTGACAATTCAGGCTAAAGCAGCTCTGTTTAGATTAATGGGAGGCTGGGGACAGACGGTAAATCGCCCACTGATATTCAGTTCCCTGTGGCTTCCTGGAGCCCCTGCTCCATTGGAAGACGCCCCAGCTACCTCTACAGCGAGCTGGTCGCTGCTCAGTGGCCTCTGTGATCACGGCAGCCTGAGACCCCTTTGAATTAGAAACCCCCCTTCTTGCCTAACATGCTGGGCTTGGGCTGCACTGACACAGGGCCTTTGGGGCCTGAGCCGTAAGGGTGGGTAATAAAGTCTACCTAGGCAAGGTCTATGTTGGGACAATATGTGAGGAGAGGAAAAAGCTTGCTAATGCTTATTTGCTTTCTTTTCTTCATCTTCATTGCTATGGCACTTAGGGAGGCATTGAGAAAACATTCCAGAAGGGCTGTGGGAATCCCAGCTAAAGAGAGATGGGAGCACCCTCCGGGGTGGGTAGCTCCCTTACTGCCCACCCCATCTTTCCTCTCGGAGGCTGAATACCCTGCTTAGCAGCACCCCAACTTGCTCACCCTCTCAAAGCAGGCTCAGCCTCCCCGCCTCTCTGGAGGCTCCCAGAACCTGAGATCTTCCCCTGTCTTTGAGTGGATGAACCTGGGGAGGAGGTAGATGAGGAGCCCTCCCTGGGAACCTGCAACCCACGTTCTAGGATCACTGGATCGTGGCTTGGGTTGGAGGAGACTGGCTCCAGAGGCAGAGCCCATGGGTATGACAACCTAGGCCCAGCAAACCCAGGTTTCCTCAGTAACAGGCTTTGGGGTGATGGCCTGTGGGACAAGAAGGCTCCTGGGACGCCTGGGGGACAGCAAGGCCGGGGGCTGCAGTTACAAGTGTCTCTGTCCACATCCTCTCACTCGCATCCCCTTGTCTCCTCATTTCTCCCCCATACTCAGCAAAGGCAGAGAGAAGACCAAGGGAGGCAGAGATGGCGAGCACAAGTAGGTGTCCCATGCCAAGGCAGAGCCAGTGGTGCCTGCCCCGCCCCACAGGCTGCAGGGGGCGGTGGGCCTGCTGAGAGGTGCAGTCAGCATGGGGGGGCATGCAGGGGGAGGGATGGGGACAGGAGGGGGAGGAGCAGGGAGGGGCAGGGGGCGGGGTCTTCTGGTGTCCGCTCTTGATCCCTGGGGACAATCCTCATTCCTTGCTCTTCCACTGTTGCCCTATTTAGCTCCTCACCCCTGCAGGTCAGGCCCTTAACCTTCCCTGTAAGGGGGGGGCATGGCTAAAGGCAAAGGTTGGAGTGTACAAGAAGCTAGTGTCTCCCCGCCACACCCCATCTACTCCAGGCAGTTGGACATACAGCCCTGGTGGTCCCAGGACAAGCTCTGGGAACAATGTGGCTGTGGTTGGAGCATGAAGACCTAGAAAGCTAAGGAGAGATGACCATCTGGCGGTCCACACCATCTTCAGTCCCCAAAAGGCTTCTTGGGCAATGGATGCTTCAGGGCTGTCTGGGAAAGGAGAGGAGGAGGAGACTCCAGCTAGGAGAGGCAGGTCAGCTCGGGCTGGTGGCCTGAGATTCTGCTGAGGTGCTCGGTTCCTGCAGGAGCACATTGTCATCTGGAGACTCTAACATCACAGGGAATGTCACAGGGCCGTGGTATCCAGGGGTGACCGTTCTCAAAGGGGCCTCTAGCCAATCCTTTTTTTTTTTTTTTCCACAGATGGCAAATCTGAGTCTCAGAGGTTAGGAACAGAGCTGGGGCCAAAAGACAGAAAGTCTGACTTCCCAGCCAGAGCTCACAAATGCACCCAGGAAGCTTGGGGGATTTTACCGAGTTCTAAAGTTGATGAATTTGACAAACACACTGATGAGAGCTGAAAAGCCAGGAATGTGCACTTTAGTTTCCCAGAGAGGAAAACTGAGCCCCAGTGATATTGCAATGGCAACCAGAAACACAGAAATGACACCCAGAATTTGGAGGTAGATTTATTTTACATGGGTAGACACTGATTAGAATCATTCATAAAATATCAGGCCCTGATCTCTGGTGGTCTAGGGCGTCTATGGGATAACCAAGCAGGGAGTACAGAGGGAGAATGGCTTGCCAACTGGGGATTGGGTCTTACAATATTCACCATAGTGACCAGCTGTTTCTAAGAAACAAAAGCAGCAAGACCTGCAACCGGAACTATCACCTAGGCAAATAACAAGCTGAAGTATAGGGGCTGAGGAGGATATTCTGCTACTATATGAAGAGATTTGCTCAAAACCATGATTGCAATATATTAAAAATTAGTTTGTGTGAGGATAGCGTGCAAACACCAGGATTGGGAGCAGGGAGATCTGAAGTGACTGTCGCCAGGCCTGGTGTCTCTACTTACATTAAAATCCCAGGCAACTCACAGCCTCACCCATTGCTTTACCATAAGTATGATGAGTTCCAACTGTGCTTATTGCACACACGTAATATCTCTGACCACGCAGTGTTCCCGCTTCAGTGATAGAGGCCACTGGGGGAGACCTCCACCCAAGACCGAGGGACAAAGGAGTTTGCAGGAACAAAGGGAGACTGGAAGCCTCAGGTCAAGCACATGCAGGCTTGGAGAGGGAACCAGGGAGTTAAATCCTGGGGGACAGGAGGGGCATGATGCCAAACTGGGGAATCCTCTTAGAGAGAAGTCTCAAGGGTCTGGGTTTATCCTTGAGCAATCAGATTTCAAAGGCTTACACTGGAGGCACAAGCCACTGTCTGCCTCAGGTCCTCCAGCTGGGATTAGTAATGTCTGGAGGCCCTTTTGGTTGTCAACCTCTCTATCCTGCCCCAGGCCAGAGTCACCGGCTTCAGCCAGGCCTGACCCCTGTGACTGGCTACACCGCGGGTAAGAGGGAGTTTCCAGAGTAACCATACAGTAGGCCCATATTACACGTTGGTTTCCTAGCTCTGCCACATGCTAACTTCTTGCCATCTTCCATTAACATATAAGATAGAGTAAGCTTGCATGACTTATTATTTTAGTGTGCACAGCAATAAGATTGTTGGAAGAGTAGGGAAATGAGATTTCTAAGAGATTAAATTAATCGAGGCTCTTCAGCCCAGGAAGAGGAAACTGTGGGGAGGATTTGCAATCTCTGAAAGGTGATGGAAGCTGGTTGGTCTCTTTCTCCACTCAGGGATAGATGGAAATAGGTATAAGGTGCGAGGGGGAAAATTCAAGATTTGACCCCTGAAGGGATGTGTGCTTCCCTCAGTAGGTGGGACTCTAGGTCAGGTTGCTTTAGTTGCTTTGGAGAGATGGGAAATAGACTTCCAATGATGCTGTTTGCGTAGGTTTTCTGTCATGTTGGACCACCAGGGAAAAGCTGGCAGCCAGTTTTCCTGGTACTCCCGGGGGCAGGATAAGTACCTGTGAGTTTTCCAAGCCTCCTGGTATGACAGGGACACATGCGCAAGCAGGCTGATTTTGACAGGGTGGTCATCCTGTCCTCACTCCTGGGAAAACTATTCCTTAAACTAAGTGAAATTCAGCACACCATCAAAGACACCTGGAAAGGCTGCAATTACGAAGTTACCTATATTTGGGGAATGAAAA
The DNA here is from genome assembly GCA_004363535.1 of Dasyprocta punctata. Taxonomy (NCBI): domain Eukaryota; kingdom Metazoa; phylum Chordata; class Mammalia; order Rodentia; family Dasyproctidae; genus Dasyprocta; species Dasyprocta punctata. The sequence continues at coordinate 3,234 of RJWM01032949.1, read as the reverse complement.
AATGAATGAAATAGGCCCATCAATGGGTACTGGGAAACATGCCTCCAAGTTTTAAAAAACTGGTTGTTTAAACAGTGCAAAGAACCATCACAGAGCTTGATTCTCTTAGGTAAGAGTTTGTTTAGCCCAGTTTCCGAAGCCCTGAGCTGACGAGGCTGACAGTTGCAGGGAAAGCCAATTGTGAGGCAGAGGCCCTGGGCAGTGAGATACCATCAGAGCCATAAATGAAAAGAAGAGTTTACAACTAGTGTGCTCAATTTAAAGTCTTGTCTCCGGAGAGAATAAATACCAATTTAGATTTATCATTCTGACTGCAGTGGACCCAGCCGCAGGAAACAGATGTGATTCTACACCTTCAGAGGATCCTAAGAGGCCCTCTCCTCTCCAGTCCTATTTCTTAAGCTTAGTGTGCCAGTGAATAAGGAGCCATTTGGTTGTAGTTTTGCGCTGAGTTGATTATCGGCTTGTTTTCTGCGTCTGTTCTTCACCACACCTATCTTCGGTAATCGTAAAAACCAACTAGACCAAATACAGAATTTTAATGTTTTTTTTTTAAAGGCTCATTACAAGAGACATCTAATCAACTCAGCATATATATATTTTTAGAAATCTAGACTTCAGTGCAAGTGGATAATCTTCACGATTCCCTGATTAAGTTAACATCTATTTTTAAAATTGCCTTTCCCCTTTGCCAAGGGAAGCCAGTGCAGTGCTTTCTGGGAACAGGTGCTGCAGGAAGGGCTTTTTCGACAGTGACCGGAAGTGTCATCGATCAGAACATTTCTTAGGGCAGGGATGTGGGTGACGTCACGCTCCTCCACCCACAGTGCAGCGGCACTGAAGAGCAAGCCCAGGAGAAACCAGTGTTGGCAGAGTTCTGGGAATTATGTTCATTATACACATCTCCACATTTTTTGTCAACAAATGAACATCTTTTTGCGATATTCCCAGACGCACAGGAGTACTGCCAGGGAGTCTGTCTTCTTCAGATGGTTAACTGATGCAAAGTTGAGAGGGAAGCATTCTCCTTTCAATTGCTTCAAGGTGTGATGCATGTAACATGTTTTAAACTCTCAATCTTTACCTCCAAACATGTTTGTTTTAAGGGATAAAGTAACTTTCCAATTAAAGAACCATAACTGCCCCAAAGATGCCGCAAGCCCCAAGTAGCTGGGTACAGAGGACCAGCATCAAGAAACCACCATGCCCTGCTGCCTGGCAGTTGCTGTTAGCCTCAGGCATCAGGGCCAGGTCCTGTTCTAAAATGCTGACTCACTGGCTCCTCTGGGCAGGGCCTCTTCCAACCTGACCTTCTCAGAGCACTTCTCCCAGGGATGGGGATTCTGTGACTAGAGCCAGGTACATGAGTGTAGGTTACCCATGGAGCAGGACTGGGGACTCTAGGAGTGGCCCCAACCCAGGAACAGCCAAGAAAAAATTGTACAGAGGCAAACACTAAGCCCTCCACGAGACTTCTGAGTAATTCAGGAGAGAAATCATTGAATAGTGAAGCTGGGCAGAAAGGAATCCCAAACCCTGAGAAAGGAAGGCATAAGTGAGGAGAGATGGAGTAGAGTAAGGCCCACACTGGCCATGCTTCCTACAGCCAGCTGGCACCTGCTCCTAAGGCCACCAGGTGGGACAGAGCCCAGAAGGTACTTCAGGGTAAGGAGGGCAGGATGGTACCTATCCTACCATCACATGATTGTTTCCAATGACTCAATAAGCACTCATGTCCTGTCACCAGTAGCTCAGCATTTATAGCAGTGTCTCCCCAAATGTGTTGATGCTTGGGTTATTTTTTCAACGAGCCCCTTCTATGTGTGACTCTTCACAGATGATGTCCCAATCTGCAAATCGTGCTGGCATGCAGCGTATAGCTGTACCCATGAGTGCAGTCCCTGCAGCCTTTTGCCAAAAGTTCCTAATAAGCAGAATGGGGGTCACACTCACAGCATGGGGGCCACAGAGCCAGCACAGAGTGGAAATATTGCTGGCCTAGGAGATGGGAGCATCATGCTTCAATCCCAATTCTACTACTTATCGTGGGACACTGATATTACTCCCCCCACCAAGCCTCAATTTTTTTCACTGGTTGAATGAGATGAAGCATATGCCCCTCCTAGGACTGCTAGGGAGAGGAAGTAAACAGACAACTGGAATAGCCAGTCGCCCCCCAGAAAGGTCATATAGTCTGTTTTGGACCATTTTATATGTTTTATATGTGTATAATTCATCTCCCCTTAATATTTTATAAATGATCCTTTTAGGAGAACCCCCTCTTCTTTCCCTTCCTTTCCATAGTTACATCCCAGACAGGATACTGGAGAAGGCAGACACCCCAGTGTCACACTAGCCTCCTTCCAGCCCTTTGGAGGAAGTCACAAACATGCTGGTTAGCTGGTGTCACATGGAGAGCAGTTCCCGACTGCTCCTCACTGGCGTGTGAACATGGCCTGCCTTGTATCTGAACATCAAGTCCTGGCTTTAGGAGAGGGTCTGGATTGGGGGATGACATTGTCTCCCCAAACCTGGGTCAAAGGGCTTTAAATTTCTAACCCATCTCTGCCTAGACAGGAGGGTTCTCTTCATCTTCAAAAAGAACAGGGGTCTAGGGGTTTTAAAAACCATGGTCAGGCCTCGGAGGAAGAGACAGACCCAAAGATGTAAGACTGCGGGAGGGGAGCTGTGTCTGCCAGGTCCTGTGCCTGTGGGAAGGCAGCCACAGCCAGGAGGAGGAGAATGGGAAGTGGAGAGTCAGGTATCCAGCTCATGCAATATGAATGGGGTAATGGAATACTGCACCCTACCCCGTCAATCCTACTCCTAGTCCCTTCGGGCTTCAGGGACCTCAGGCTCAGCTGCAGGGACATCACTGAAGGGCAGTGGGGATCCCTGTCCCCTTCCCTCAGCCCCCTTCACCTGGGACCCAAGGCCACACCAAGCCAGAGGAAGAGGTAGGAACTATGGAGTCCGCCATAAGTTCCTGGGGGCTGGGGGAAAGCGGGCTTCTGCAGTGACAGGGGACAGGCAGAAGGGACAAAAGCCAGGGCCAGAGATAGATAGCAAAGGGCCCATCTCCTCCTTTTCCCTGGGGGCCAAGAAGAATCCCAGGGCACAGAAAAGCTTGAGAAATGCAAGGCAGGTTTTGCGCACCAGGGCCATCTGAGCACTGAATAGCTGGTTTCCGTATCTCACCCCTCTGAGTCTGAGTCAGCCCTCTCTGCCTCTGTT
>RJWM01032948.1:0-21025 GCA_004363535.1 Dasyprocta punctata | reverse complement strand
TTTTTTGTCCCTGTGTTGAAATTCTGGTATTTTTTTTTTACCATAATGTGATGTGGAGAGGTTTTCTTTTTATTATACTATTTGATGTTCTATATGCCCCACTTATCTGTATTTTCATTTCTTTTCTTATATTTGAGATGTTTTGGGGTATTACTTCTACAAAGAAGAGTTTTTTTTTATTTCCTTTTCCATTTCTGTTGTCTTCTGATCGTTCACTTATTACAGTTAATACTAGATTTATCTTCTTGGTGTCAGCTATCAGATGCTGGATGTACTCATTTTGTTTATAACTTATTTTTAGTCTTTGAAAATATCTCTATTTTCTAATTCTGAAACTATCCTTACATTGTTCAGCTTTGCTGGTCATAAATTCAGCATAATATTTATATCCTGGATTTCTGTTTGAAAGCTTTTCATGAAGTGTAATTCTTTGCTAACTTGGCGACTCATTGTTTTTATCATTTTGTTTAGCTCAGCTAGATTTTTGTTAGTGTGTTGTGTAAGTTCCGAGATAGTTTTATTTGTTACTTCCGTTATGTTTTTGATTGTATCTTCTGCAATCACACTGAGCATGCTTTTATTCTGTTTCTCTAATCTCATGTATTATCCTTTCACATAGGTTTGGTGTGTGGTTTGTTATTCTCCCCATCAGTGCCTTCTGATCTGCTTTGGGGAAGGTGGGAGTTTGGGGAAGCATGTTGTTGCCTTCTCTTCTCGTGCTTCTACTATTTCTATTTGATTATTTGTTTGTTTTGTTTTATGTTGAGCTTTTGAAAAGATTATAGTGGAAAGATGTTGTCGCTAGTATGGAGATCTCTTTAATCTGCTTTTCAGTGATGCAATTTAGGCATGGTTAACTATAATACTTTGCCTCTTTCCTAAGATTCAGCAACCTATGTTAATTTGTTGGCCAAAAACCCTCTTTTGAGTGGATGGATTGCAGTATTATTTATGTCACAAAGATTATCTGGATGTTCGCATGCAGAGAAAACTCATTAATATCAACAGTCATGAGACAATGCAATATCAATCAAATCAGTAACCATAGTATTGTGTTAGACAAACTGAATACTGATAAATAATGTACCACCCTAAATCATAAAAAACAAGTCACAATTATAACATAAACACTAAGAAAACCCAGATAATGGATGTTAAGTTTTGTGTCTGGATGTACCCCCAAAGTGTCATGGGCTCATGGGAGGCAGGGTTTCAGAGGTAACTGAACCTAGAGTTTGTGATTGCTCACTGTCTACTACTGGGATTAGATGTGTGAGTGCTACACCTGCCCTAGGGCGTGTAGCTTACGTACAGTATGAGGGAGGAAAAAACTTGCTTCTTCCTTTTTGCACTTGTTGCTTTTGCTGTCCTCTGCTGCCAAAAGCTGTTGTCACTCTATCACCCTGCCTCAGAACCAGCTGATTATGGACTAAAACCTCTTCAAATTGAGCCAATGAACCTTTCCTCTTCTAATTTTGGGTGTTGGGTGCTTTGTCTCATCAATGAGAAAAAAGTAGCTAAAACAATGATATAATGTAATTATATGCCAAAGGCACACACAGTATGTCTACTAATGGTAGAATTCAGAAATAATTATGTAGTTTACTAAATATCAAAAGATTAATGAAGTTTAACATTTAGACTATTACAGATATATGGGTTGGAAGTGGAAGAATACAAGAATAAAAATTCAATTACCTGTATCAATGTGACACTAAAAATATTCAACATTTTGGAATTAACTAACATTTATTTCTAAAAATCAGTAAGCACTAGGCATGGTGGTGCTTGCTTGTGATCATAGCACTTCAGAGGATGAGGCAGAAAGATTACCATGTGTTTGAGGCCAGTATTGGCTACATAGTACAAATCTAGCCAGAACTACATAGTAAGGACTTTTTTCAAAACAAAACAAAAAAACAAAAAAACCCAAACCAAAACAACAACAACAAAAAACAAACCAAAAAACTCACAACAAACTTGCAGAAGTGAATAAAATGAAAAGTAAAATAACAGCTCTCCAATTTATTCTTCAGAGGAAGTCACTTTTAGCAATTTGGTGTATAACCTTCTAAACATTATTCTATGCCTTTGAAAATATATACTAACATACAGCATGCAGAGTCACAGAAAAAAATTTGGTAGATACATATGTACCCCACAGAAATATTTGTTATTTTCTTTTTTTGATAACTTGGAACCATTCCATTTCTTTCCTTTCTCCTTGTCTCCTTCCTTCCCTCTATCTTTTTTTCTTTCCCTTTCCTTTTTTCATTTTTTTTTATTCTGCAGATTAAACCCAGGGACTTAGGGAAGCCAAGCAGGGGCTGTCCCACTGAATCATTACCACAACTTAGAATCATTGTTTAGTGTTGTTCTGTACCTTCTGTAATTGTTAAATATATCACATTGTAATCTTGAAGATATTTCTCAGTACGTAGAGATCTCTGTCATCTATTTTATGCTGCATTGTATTTTATTGTATAGTTATTCCATAGTGTATTATCTTATTGTTAGACAATTAAGTTGCTTCCAGTTTTTTTGTTATTGCAAATTGAGCAGCAATGAAAATTTTGTGCCTGTATCTTTGAGCACTTGTACTATTATTTTTTTTTTGAGGGTAGATTCCCAGAAGTGAGATTGCTAAAGACATACTTTCCAGATCTAAAATGTTAGCAGTTTTTCCTCTGCATCCTTCCAAATAGGACGTTCCAATTTACATGGTCATCCAAAGTTGTAAATGTACCAGCTTTCCCCACTACTCTCATCAATTCTTGATGTTATCTATTAAAATAAAAATTTCAACCAGATATGCAAAAAAAGAAATTAAATTGAAAAATTCAACTATAGGAGATTAAAAGGAGTAAAGATATTTGAGAAAAACATGATCCTACTAGAGAGAAATATATTAATAGAATTGGAATATCATAAAGGAATAAATTAGTCAGAAAAAAAAGATGAACACAATGGGGTCAATGAAATAATATGGAGTAAAAACTAGTAAAAAATATTAAAAGAAAAATGTAAAAGGAAGAAGGGAAATCAAGCAGAAAAGTATGAAAAGGAAAAAAACAGAAAAAAAATACAAGGAAACAAATGGAAGAAAAATTTCCTAAAACCCAATAAACCAGTGAAGAAAATAACAGGAAAAGACACAAAATGAGTCAAATAATTACTCTTTGTGGTTTTCAATAAGTGGTTTCCTCCCAGTATCCACAGTTTTGGAGTGTAGCAATTTATTATTTTCTCCATCTAGCCATTTGGCCTTTGGCTTTTTGAGTTATTCCCCTTATTTCAGTGGCCTCTTTGTTTTGGTGGTATTTAGAAGTCCCCCCAAAGCCTCCTGTGGTCATAGGTAGAAATCTTCACAGGTGGTTGGATTAGGGTGTGTGAATGTGGATTAAGAATGTGATAGTGGGATTCAGGGTGTAGATAATAGAAGCCCTACCTACATATGGAATGGTGCTAATCAGTAAGCTTGTAGCCTGGAAGGAATACAAAGGGACAGAAAAAAAAACAGGCTTCCTGCTTGTTGCTGATGCTTGCTGCCTCCTGTCTGTGACATCATGCATTGTTTCTCCTTTTTGGTATCTTTCTGTCCTGCTGCCCCACCTTAAAGACAACCAACTATGAACTGAAACTTCTATGAATGGTTAGCAAAAAATAAACTTTTCCTCCTTTAATTTTAGGTGTCAGGTATTTTGTGTCAGCAACACTAAGAGTAACTTAGGCACTCTGTAAACCCAGGATGTGGCAATGTTCAATCCATTATGAATCCCCACTCTTTCCAGCAGGTAAGGAAGGCAGTCCTTATCCATGCTGGATGCAGGCAGTAGGGTAAGGGAGAAAGTGCTCAATACAGATACTTTCAAATCCAGAATAACTCCAAGTTTTCCTTGATCTTTGGGGGCAAGGGGTGGAGACTTTGTCCTTTCCAGCTCAAGGTCAAATCCCTCAAGGATGTTTCTTTCCAGTCTGTTACCTGTCCCACAATATCTCCAGTGACTGTCCGTGATGTAGTCACTATGGGAAGGTAACACTGGGAACTCTGAAATAAACCCAAGCCACAGCTTTTCTGAGTCCCAGTTTCAAACAATCCTTTCCCAGAATGGCAACCAACCCAACTTTCTCTGGCAGGCACCTGTACAGTGATCCCTCTCAAACTGTTGCTTATCATGTAAAAGGATAACTGTCAGAACAAAATCCTGCAATGTCCCTGAAATTAACAATAACCACTAGCTCAGTTCCATTATCAGCATTTCTCCCTGAAGGTTCCTGGGGACCCCAGTGATCACCTGGCTTCTGCAATGTCAGGCTCTCTTCCTCAAGAGCCACGAGCTAGGAGTTGGGATGCAGAGGAATTCCAGACAGTTTGATTCCTTTCTCTGTGTTGGGGGTCGTTCCTCAATTTGTCTTTAGTTTTTAATTTTCCTGTCAGTTTCTTCATTATTTCCTGAAAATCGTCCTTTTTTTCCTTTCCCAAGTTGATTTTTCCAGTGTCTGAAAAATGAATCTTTAGACTTTTTATGTCCAAATAAGTGATAATGAAAGTTAGACAAATTTTATATAATAATAATAATAATATATGTTATATATGTGTATCTATTATCTTTATATTGGGCACTTACACCTTTGTTCTAATTATTTATAGAAACTTTTAATTACCATAAGTTGAAGTTACTGTACTTTTATTCTGGAAGGCATTATAAGTAGTACATATTAAGTAGTGAAAATGAATTTTTTCCAAACAAGTTTACCTTAAAAAAGATTTGCAAATCTTCTGTGGGTTTATAAAATTCTGGTATTCTCCAACTTATCATTTTTGCAATAATATTTCTTTTTATATTTGGAAAACACTCAGACTAACCTAGAAAATTTCTCCTACTGAATATTATAGTCTTCATTAATGTATTTGTGATGGTTCCTTTGTTGGTGCAAACTTAATTGAATTTGAATAATAAGATTTGAAGCACTATAAGAAAAATATTTGCATTTTCAGGCATATCACTTTCAGAAATCTTTATATCATCAGTCTTACCCACATCTTTTTTAGCATTTCCTCCTGAAAAAAGTCCTCACAAATAAATTCTATTAAAATTTTCCCTTCAAGTATGATCTCTCATTACAGACAGATCATCTTTTCTTTGTCAGTTTTTACTCTAGTGTGAAAATAAGTCATAAAATAGAAAAACATTTACTGTTATCCTTTACAGATATGTGATTTTTGTCAAAATGATACATGTATGAACATGCTAATGTAACACTGATTTATTAACATATTCATATGAAGCAGTATTTTTTTTTTATCTAGGCCTACCTCTTACCAGTAACAAACTCTTGAAATGTTTTTCTCATTAAGACTTCAAAAGAATGCTATCTATCGTACTCATTTTCATATTTTGAGCTATCACACTTCGAATAAATCTCCTGATTCGATGGTGTGAAAATTAAGGCCATAAACTTACCTGTATGATTTCCATAAGCTTCTTTTCTTTATGAAATTTATTATGTCACATTGTTTTCTATTGGTTTTTCTATCAAACTGCTAAACATTTTTACATTTAACTATACTTCTTGTATTTTTTTATTGTCCTTATTAACTTTACTCCCCTGAATGACTATTTGCAAAGCAGTACCTTTTTTCTTGTTTCTTTTATTTTAGAGAAAAGAAACACAGAAAAGAAAAAAACACAAGAGACCTACAAACAACAACTACAAAAACAACAAATAAAACCCCAAAACAATAGCAACATACACTTTCAAAACAAGATAATAGAAAATTAAACAATGGTTGTAACATTGCATATTATTATCTCCAAAAGAGTTGCTTAGATTACCAGATATAGACATGCAAAGTTGATCTAACTGTATGAGTATTAAGTTTCCAAGAACTAATACCATTAGTAGTATAATCATCTTAGCTATTTTATGTATATATAAACAAATCTATCTCTTTTCCCTTTTCCATTCCTTTTCTCCTTTCTCCTATCCTAGTTATTTTTTCCCCTCTGAGCAGTTTCTTACCCTTTCAAAATATCTATTTTAGATTTTGGATCTTATTTACTGACTAAGTTTCTTACACTAGGGAGACAGTATGGCATTTACATATGTGAGTCTAGTTTATTTTACTTATGAGTATGAAATCAAGTTTTATCCACTTATCTATAAAAACCTCAATGCAAACCTTCTTTAGAACTGAGTAGTATTCCATTTTATAATAGTGCCATGTCTTTTTTATCCATTCCTCAGTAGATGGTTATTAAGGTTGTTTCCAAGATTTGGATATTACAAATTTTGCGGCTATGAACATGGATGCACATATACCACTGTGGTATGATGTTTTCAGTTCTTCTGGGAAAATACCTAGAAGCAAGATAACTGGGTCAAATGTGACCTCTAAACCTAGTTTTTTGAGGAACTTCCACAATAATTTCCACAGTGGTTGCATCAGCATACACACTCACCAACAATGCAGAAGATTGCCTTTTTCCCAGCCTTTCTGAGGTGAGATGGGATCTCAACATTGTTTTAATTTGCATTTCTCTGATGACCAATGATGTCGAACATTTTTTCATATATTTATTTGTCATTTATATTTCTTTGTCTGAGAAGTGTATATTCATCTCAGATGCCCATTTTTGAATTGAGTCTTTGAATTTTGGGGGCTTGATCTTTTCTAGTTTTTTAAATGCTCTTGAGAGAAGTCCTTTGTTTGAGGAAGAGTTGGGTGACATATTTTTTCAAATAGTGGGTTTTCTTTTTGTTCTGTTAGAGATTTCTTTTGATATACAAAAACGTTTTTAAAAAGATGTGATCTACTTATTGATTCTGAGAAGTATGTCCCACGCAGTTTGATTTTTGTTCAGGAGCTCTACCTATCCCTATGTCTCCAAGATTTCTACCTACTTTGTTTTCCAGCAGAATTAGTGTTTCTGTTTTAATATTTAGAACTTTGATCCATTTTTTACTTTACTACATGGTGATAGACATGGATCTAGTTTTAGTTTTCAACATATGGAAAGCCAGTTTTCCCAGCACCAATTACTAAAGAGGCTATCTTTCTTCCAGTGAACTTGTTTTGCCCATTTGTCAAAAATAAGGCGGCTGAGTGTGTTTGTAGTTGTGTCTATATCTTCTAATCTACTCCACTGACCTTTAGGTCTGCTTTTTGGCCAGTACCATGCTGATATTATCACAATAGTTTTGTAGTACAATTTCAAGTCAGGAATTGTGATGCCTCCTACCTTGCCTTTGTTGTCCATATTGTCTTTGCTATTCTGGGTCTCTTCTCATTCCAGATGAATTTTAGGACTGATTTCTCTAGATCTGTGAGGTATGCTAATGATATGTTGATTGGAATTGCATTAAATCTGTATAACAATTTTGGGAGAATGGCCATTTTCACAATGTTTCTTCTTTTTATCCATGAATAAGGAATGTCATTCCATTTTCTGAAATCATCTCCGATTTCTTTTTTAAAAGTGGTAATTTTCAATGGATAGATACTTTACTTCCTTTGTTAGATTGATTCCTAAGTATTTCATTTTTGGGAGTGCTGTTTTAAAAAGTGTGCTTTCTCTTATTTCTCTCTCAGTGAGTTTGCTGCTTGTGTACAGAAATGCTATTGATTTTTGAGTGTTTATTTTGTATCCAGCTACATTACTGAATTTGTTTATTAGATCTAGGAGTCTTTCAGTGGAATTTTGGAGGTCTACTATGTAGAGTATCATGTCATCTTCAAATAATGTTAATTTGACTTCTTCCTTTCCTATCCTTAACCTTTTTATTTCTCTCCCTCTTGCCTAATTGTTCTGGCTAATTTTTCCAGAACTATATTGAATAGGAGCAGTTATAGTGGCTATCCTTGTCTTGTTCCTGATTTTAGGTTGAAAGCTTTCAGTTTTTGTCAGTTTATTAAGAGGTAGGCTGTTGGTTTATCATATATGACTTTTATCAGATTGAGGTAAAGACCATCTATTCCAATTTTCCGTAGGGTTTTTATCATGAATGAGTGTTGGACCTTATCACAAGCTTCTTCTGCATCTATTGAGATTATTGTATGATTCTCATGTTTGGCTCTATTGATATTGTGTAGTATGTTTATTGTTTTGCACATGTTGAACCATCCCTGTATTCCTGAGATTAGTCCCAGGAATTCATGGTGTATAATCTTCTTGATGATTTGCTGCATTCTGTTTGGAATAATTTCATTGAGGTTTTTGTATCTATGTTCATTAGGGAGATGGACCAGTAGTTCTCTTATTTTCTTGGGTCTTTCTCTGGTTTTGGTGTTAGGGTAATGCTTGCTTCCAGGATTGAGTTAGGGAAAACTGCTTCTCTTTCAAATTCGTTGAAGAGTTCAAAGAGTGTTGGCATTAAGTCTTCCCTAAATTTCTTGTACAATTCAGCAAGGAATCCATCAGAACCTTGGTTTTTCTTTGTTAGTAAGGTTGCGATCACATTTTAAATGTTATTAACTGAAATTGGTTTATTTGGCAGTTTTACATATTTGTGATCCAGCTTTGGTAATTCATGTGTTTCTAGGAATCTGTCCATTTCTTGTGTTATCGAACCTATGCGAGTAGGGGTTTTTGAGGTAAGTTTTGATGATCTTCTGTATTTTCACAAGGTCTGTAGTGATTTCTCCATTTTAATTCCTTACTGCATGAATTTGAGCTTTTTCTTTTCTTTTGTTTGATAAAGTTGGCTAGGGGCTTATCAATTTTATTTATTTTTTCAAAGAACCAACTCATTCACTCATTAATTCTTTGTATTGTTTACTTAGTCTCACCTGCATTAATTTCTGCTATGATCTTTAAAATTTTCTCCCTTATTGACCTTTAGGCTTGAGTTGCTCTTCTTTTTCTAGATATTTGCAGTATAGAATCAGGTTGTTTATTTGTGTTTGTTCTGTTTTCCTGATGTGAGAATTCACCACAATAAATTCCCCTCTGAAGACTTTCATTGTGTCCCACAGATTCCACTAAGTTGTATTTAAATTTCTTTGCTTTTAGATATTGTTCAATTTATTCTCTGACCTATTGATTATTCAGAAAGATATTATTTAGTTTCCATGTGTTTATGGGCTTTTTGTGATTTCTTTTGTGATTAATTTCCAATTTCATGGCGCTGTTGTCAGACAATATTCATGGGACAATTTTGATTTTTCTGCATTTTCTTAAGCATGTTCTATGGGACAGGATATAGTCTATTTTAGAGAATGTCTCATGTGTAGTTGAAAAGAAAACGTATTCTGATGTTGTTTGGTGGACCACTCTGTACACATCTACTAAATCCATTTGTTTACAAGTTCTGTTATTTTTCTGTTGGTTTTTTTTTTTTTGTCTAGTTTATCTGTCTCTTTGTGACAATGGGGTGTTATGGTCCCCTGTTATAACTGTATTATTGTTATTTGATTTTTCATGTCTATTAATATTTGTCTTACATAGCTGGGTGCTCCCATATTTAGTGCATATATATTTTGATTGTTATCTCTTCCTCTTGAATCTTTCCCTTAACAAGTATGTAGTAACCTTCTCTATCTCTTTTGATCATTTGTGGCTTGAAGTTCACTTGTCTGCAAAAAGAATAGCTACCCCTGCTTTTTTCTGGGTTCCTGTTGCATGGAATATGGTTTTCCATCCTTTGATTCTCAGTCTATGAATTTCCTTTTGAGTTAAATGTGTTTCCTATATACAGCATATTATTGGATTTTGTATCTTAATCTGCTTTGCCAGTCTGTTTCTTTTGATTGGTGAATTAAGGCCATTTACATTGATGATCATAACTGATATATATTGACTTATCTTTTTCTTGTTATTTTCTGTTGTTGTTTCCCTACATTTTCCCTCTGTTTAATTGTTTGTCCTGCTTGTTGGTTGCTTGTTCTATTTTTGTTGTTGGAATTGTGATCATTTCTATCCCTTTCTAGAACATATTTCAGTAATCTTTGGTTGGTTGGGTTGTCATGAAGTTCTTCAATTGTTCTTTGTCATGGAAATATCTAATTTCTCCATTGATTCTGAGACAGAGTTTTGCAGCATACATCAATCTGGTTTGGAAGCTGTTTTCCTTCAGTACTTGCAATATTTCATTACATGCTCTTCTTGACTTGATGGTTTGTGTTTGGAAGTCTGCTGTGATTTTGATAGACTTTGCTTTATAGGAGATCTGTTTGTGTTCTTAATATTTTGTTCTTGTGCTGAATTGATGAATTTCTGGTATCTTGAAGATTGTATGTTGAGATGTAGATTTATTTTGGTTATCACTAAATGGAATTCTATATGCCTTGCTTTTTTAATGTCAGGTTGTTTTCCCATGTTTGGAAAATTTTCTTCTCTTATGTCTGAGAACAGTCTTTTTATGTCATTTGTGTTTCTGTTTTCATGAACACCTATCAGCCTTGTATTGTTTCTCTTTGCATTGTCTTGAAGTTGTCAAATTGTTATTTCCTAATTCCTTGTTATTTTTAAGAGCTGTTTCCTGTCATGATCACTAGTAGCATTTATGTCTTCAAGGTCTGAGAATCTATCTTGATTTTCATTCAATGGAAGTTTTGATTTTCTGAATATCTCCTTGAATCTGTTTCATGTATTCTAATTCTTTTCTGTATTGTTCATTCAAGGTTTCCATCACTTACCTCTGCCTCTCTGCTTTTTTATCTGTTTTCTTTGGATATATTCACCACTTCTTTCAAATTAGGTTTATCATTTCTGTTTTTTTTTTTTTTTGAGTGATTATTTCTGATCTGATTTCCTGTTTAGCTTTCTGGAATTTTTTTTTTCTTCTCTTACTATCATTTCTCTGATTTCAGTTGTGCTATTTCCAAATTCATCTATGTTTGTGTCTCCTGGATTTGATCTGGATGGACTGGAAGTTTGAGATTGAGTTTTGTTCTTTCATTTTGGTATTTTCATGTTTCTCTGAATCAGCCAGATACTGAGTCCTAGTTACTTCCATTTCTGGTGAGTTGACAGGTAGTAGGCCTTACTGAGAGTTGCTGTTGTTTCTAGGTTGCTGGGCACAGACACCCTGTCCTGGCAGGTTTAATCAAGTGTTCCTAAATGACTACAGGTTGCTGGGCACAGGTATTCAGACCTTGCTGACCTCAGAGATGGTTCCTAGGCATGAATGAGTCATAGGGTGCAGACTCCCAGTCCTAGCAGGCCTCATTGAGGGTTACTGAATGATTGCATGTCAGTGGGTCCAGGTTCCCAGTCCTGAGGATTCCTGTATGACTGTGGCATTCTGGGTGCAGACCTCCAGTCCCTGCAGGTCTCAGAGATGGAGTTTGGGTATGATTGAGCCTCTGGGCACACTTTTCCGGTACCCAAGAGCCTCACCAATGGTTCCTGGTTGACTGTGGGTCACTGGGCACAGACTCCCACTCACTAAGGGCCTCAGAGATGCTTTCTGTATGTGAGCCAGCCTCTTTTTAGTTGCCATAATTTTTTTCTCTTATTCTTTTTCACTTACCGCCAGATAGCTGTTAATTTAAATACAAAATTTGTTAGTTTTTAATTTTTATTCTGTTACCAAAACTTATGTCTTTACTTTTTGCATAAATTAAATCTAAATTCTCAATAATATAATACGTGAGATATTTGAATCAAAATTTATTCAGATTTAAAATTATATATGAAAACATACAGGAAATGACCTGAAGTACCAATACAGATACAGCTCGAAGAAAATAGTTAATGTATATGGTTTGTTAATATATTAAAATTATAACTGCTTGGATTTTTGTTTTGCATATGCCAAATTTGGAAGAAAGCAAGATGCTCTGTAGTTAGTGAATGGTTTAGCAAGCAAATGGAAGAATAAGCTGTGATTCATCTAGCTAATAAAGTATTATTCAGCACTAAAAAGTATGATCTATCAATTTATCAATAAAGATACAGAGAAGCTAAATACATAATACCAGACTAAAAATACAATCTGAAAAGGATATTATGTATTTTCAGACATATGGTAATCTGGAAATGGCAACATGGAGACATTAAAAAGAATCAGTGAAGCACAGAGAAACTTTTGGGACCATAAAACTACTTTGCACATTGCTATCATAATGGATAATATAATTAATTTTTTCTCAAACTCATAGATTGTACAATAGCAAAAGAAAAACAGTGAAATCTATGACATTTGAGTGTTAAAATCGCCTCAATGCTGGTTTATGTAGTACTATATAGCAAAGATACTGAACTGATGGAAAATGCTTTGAGAAGAGGAAACAATTTATATATAGAAATAGAGAAAACATTAATTTCTGTATTTCCTGTTTGATTTTGCTGTAAGTCATAAACTGCTCTAAAAAATAAAGCTTATTTCTAGAAAGTTACTTCATGTCATGATTTTTTTTAAAAAAGCATAACGTGATTTTAAAATCAATGAATACCATGAATTTTGTGGAATTCAAAGAAAAGTATAATTCAAGGTAAATAGATAGTGCTTTATTTTTATCAATTGCAGTTGCAGTTGCAATTAAAAAAAAAACATCATAATAGCCAGCATGTTGTGCATTAGTTGTCAGTACTTCTGGGTTAGCTGTTGGCATTTCCACATCATTTCTCTCTGATAATTCTAAATTCTTTATCCTTCTCTTGGCTGCATTCCAAGCTGGGTAATCCTGTTCACCTAAATTTTTAATGTAGTTTCAATTGGATGTTGCATAGCTTTTTATTTTCTGTCATGTCCAGTTGTATAGTGTTGAGCATTTTTTATTTCTAAGTGTGTTGCAGTAATCCCTTTGTTTGGTTTGTCTTTTAAAATATGCTTGAAAAATATTGCCAAGCTTATTGGAATCTTCAAGATGAGAGGTTATGAAACCATGAATGTCAGTGTCAGATGTCGTTTTCAAGCAATTTAAGAGGATTATGTTCATTGTTGATAGGTTTAGTTTTTATTGAACCATACAAGAATCAGTGTTTAGATAAATACACATGCTCCAGTTTGTCAATAAGCAAACATACTTTTGTTGTCATCAGAATACACCAAATGTTCATTTTTTGGTTATTTTTCAGTGGACAGATTAATAATAACTTTTCTACCCGTATGACTTTAATGATTACGGATAAGTGATATGGATGTTAAAATAAACAAATAATTTTCCTGTTCACTGCCGCCAATTTAAGGTACCTTAAGTAGAAGAGGAAGCCACTGTCAAAGGAAAAATTTTGTATACACCACTAAAGTTTACTTGTTAGAGGGTAAATGTGAATTTTTTATAAATGAAGACAAGTTTTCTTGGGGCTTTTCTTACCCCTTGTGCTTGACTTTTGTAGCAGACGAGCAAAATAAATCATTCCCACTAAGATAAAGTAGGCTAAATAGATTTGCTTGGATGTGATTATTAGAATCTCAGAGATTAAAGTACTTAAATCCAAATCTCTTAGAAAGTTAGAAATCAAAGTAAAAAAATACTATTTCTTTGGTAAATACAGAAAATTATTTCTTGCTAATTATAAACAGTAGATTGCTCTGTCTTCTTTCTGCAACATATACACAAGACTGAGACTAAAAGCTACTTTGACCACTAGGCAAACTTTATAAAGGAAATGGAGTAGAAATAGGTTTATTTTCAGATAAACATAAATGTTAGATTACTTGTAACGTTTTCTAAGTCTTTTAACATAGCTTATAAAGATATTTTAAAAGATATAAGAATTATGTCAAACTCTTTATAGGTGGAAATGAATAAGACATGTGTCAATTCACAAAAAAGTAGTTATGCAAAATCCATAATCTCATGAAAAATATTTAATCCTTTTCATAATAATAAACATGAATGCAATGTATATGGAAGCAATCCAGAAATAAATTCCTGCAGTTAGGGTCAACTAATTTTCAACAAATCTCCAAACTAATTGAGTGAGGAACAATCATTTTTTAACTAGTGTTTTTGGAATGACTAGGTATTTTTATGAAAAAAAGAAGAATGTCAACCATACATGGGTATATATAGGTTTAGTTCTAAGTGAAGGATAAACCTAACTGCAAGAAATAAAACTGTCAAACTCTTATAAAACAATAAAAGGAGCTTCATGATTTTAGATAATGCAATGATTTCAGAGATATAAAACCAAAAACAAAAGTTACAAAAGGAAAAATAGATAAATAAGATACTTTTTTCCTTTTTTTGCTACTGGAGAATGAATTTTGAGGTTTTGCACTGTAATACAACCTGAGTATATTTTTATCTTTTATTTTGAGACAAAGTTGCAGTAAGTTGTGCAGGCTGGCCTTACAATTCAGATCCTCCTGCTTCACCTTCTGCAGTGCTGGGATTAAAGGCATGTGGGTTTGTCTTTCAAATGAGCCATATGAAAACTGACATGAAAACAAAGAGAATGAGGAAAAGTTATAAATCATTTATCCAAAAGCAATATTCCATTCAGAATGCATAAAAAAACGTGTGCGGATTAACAATTAAAGACAAACAACTCTATTTTGAAATTAGTGAAGCATGTTAATTGTACTGTCAGTTCTACGTATTCACTGAGATTGGTTTCTAGATTCTTCATGGAAACCAAACTTGGTAGATAACTCAGGTACTTTATACAAAATAGTGTAGTATTACGTTTAAGCTACATGTATTTTCTGTATGCTTTCATCAACTCTAGATTACTTATACCTAAGACAATGTAAATACTATGTTGTTATTATACTGTATTGTATTATTTAAGAAGTAATAACAAAAAGTGTTTATGCACATGTGAACAACAGAAGCCTCGTTACACAACACACAGATGTCAGATTAGGTGCAATGGTCAGTGTGTTGTGGAAAGAGACAGCGTCTGTGAAGCAGCAGGAGGCTTTAGCAAGGTAGGACTGTATTTCACTTCCTTCAGATGGATTAGCATAGTGCTGGTGTGGGGAAAATTCATGCTCTTCTTTTTTGGAAATTTCTCCATGTATATGAGTCATTTTTATGTTACTGGACAAAATAACTGATACAGTTTAAGGGTAGAGAAATGTATTTGGCTCATGGTTTCAGATGACTCAGTCTATGGTCAGCTGGCTCCAAGCAGTGACATTATGGCAGAAGGGTATAGTAAATCATTTCCTTTTTGGTGGGCTAGAAGCAGAGCCAAAGAAGAGCATAGGAGAGGAAGAGACTGGATATAGATTCCAAGACCAAGTCTCTAAGACCACGCAGACAATGCCAGAAATGTGTCTTACTAATCTCTGGGAAAATTACCAAACCAATCATGTTGAAGACCCAGTGTAATAGTCACATTCAGATTTAAATAAATAAATATGCATATAAATTTTAAACAGTATAAAAATGTATTAATTAAAAATACAATCTAATGATATAAATATTGAATATTATTTAACTTCAATAATAAATAATAAAATATTATATATTCAAATGATGGCTATAGTTGCCTTCAGATGCAGAGTGCACAGATAAGAAGGGCTGACTGTATCAAACACAAATAAGAACATGAAAAAATGTTCAACATGTTTTTGAAATAGAAAAAGAGAGTTGAAAAACAAAATGAGATAGCACTTCACACCCGCTTCAATGCTAAAATTAAAAACAGACTTAAAATAAGGGTAAACTAGTATATGAAGAATAGAGTACTTACACATTGCTGGCAGTAAGTAAAATGGTACAGATACCGTTTTAGAAGAGAATTTGTCAATTCTTCAAAAGACTCAACATTAAATTATGATTTGGTCCAATTTCATCCCAAAGTAGCATAGTCCTTCCTAATCTACTGGGTATGCGTTGCAAAACACACAGTAGTTTCCTGAAATTGTATACACGAAAAATCCTATGTATTTGGACTTTTCCTTCTGAAAAAGTTTGATTTAAAATTAGACCCAGTAAGAGATTAACAAAAAAAAAAAAAGTAAAATAGCACTTATAGCAATGCACTGTAGCTAACATTAGATCAAATTCCTCTCTCTCTTTTCTCTCTGAAATTTTATTGTATTTTACTATGCTCCTTACAATTATGTAAGATTATATAATGCTTATACCATAAGGTGAAGTGAATTGGGTGAAATAAACATTAAAAATTAGTATTTGGGCATCACAATACAGGTTGCTTGAATATAAGAACACAAATACTGTAGTGCTGAAACAATTCATCAGATAATTAAAATGACTCAATAACATGTGCAGTGCTTAAACATGGATTTGCTGAACAGAAAGATAACACACATACTGGTAGAACATTGCAGGATGGTGCAAGACGTCATAACTCCTGAGATGACGACAATTTAAACATTAAGAATTACTCATTTCAATACATTTCTATCAAATATTAGGAAACAGTAATAGACAATAGGTGCTAAAACCAAGATTAAAACTGTAGATAAGGGGAAACTTTTACACATGAAAACCACTAAGTGGTGCATATGTCAGTATGGTAGATCTTTTCACGCTTGTGCATAAAGTAATTTAATTTACCTTTATAATGGAATAAAAGAGAAATTGTATGACATTTCAATGAAGTAAGAAGATCAGCTGATGTAATAATCACCTATTTATTATTTACTTAAATTTTCAATAACAGAAATACTGTAGAAAGAGTAATTTATCAATTTGATAAAAATGTTAGAAAAAATACTGAATACTCTTAAGATAAGAGCAAGAAATGGACATACTATTTTTCTGCCCTACTGTTAATTAGTGTACGTAGGTCTAAACCAATGTGAAAAAGCAGAAAAGTGAAACAAAATATATGAAATAAAACACACTGTATCTAGAATTACTCAGTCACAGAAAAACTTGTGTAAAATGTTCACAGCAGTTTATTGTTCAACAGACTAAAAGAAAAAAGTATATATAAGAATGTCCGTCAATTAAATATTGGTTTAACCAAAGGTTTATTTAGTATTATCAAGTCAAAAAAAAACCAAATAAATCAAAGAAAAATACTATAACATGGATAGTTCTCAAATCACAGATAAATGAATAAAAAGTGCATTTGTACTTAACAGGGTATTATTTTGCCATTAAGAATAAACTTGAATAATCCATAGGATATGGATACTCCTAGAAACCACAATATTAAGTGAAATTAGACACACAAGCATAAATATCACATGGTTTCTTCTATATGAGAAGCTCAAAGTGTAAATTAAAGCAAAATAATACATACATTCTGCACAATAGAGAGATCTTTCATAAAGTGAAGGAGACCTAGAGATACAGGGAGGAAACAGCGAGGGGAGGGAAGGGGTTGAAAAATTAAGATCATTACACATACGGCACAAGTCCCCACGACTAATGTGATCTTTGTGTACTGAACACGTGTTCTAGGAGAAAGTAAACATTCAAAAAATATGGCAAGTGAAAGAAATCAAGCAATGAGGTTCAATTTATATGAAATATTTGCAATAGGCAAATCTTTTTTATTGGATCATTAACACTGTATGTGCATCAGCAGTTGCCAGGAATTGGATTTAAGGGGAATGGGGAGTGATTGCTAGTTGCTATAGAATGATGAAAACGTTGAAAATTAGATAGGAGTGTTACCTGAATAACTATATGGATACTGTGTGTGACTGAGCTGTGGGCCTTAAGTGGATAATTTTCCTAGTATGTGGACTAAAGATGGTGAATCTAGTAAAAAAAAAATTAAAAATCTTTCTCCATTGCTCACCTCTAATAATATCAAAAGTGCACAGTTGGTGAACTTAGGAAAATCTACACCCTCAGATACTATTTCTTGGAATAAAAAGTGGTTCATTTCTCTAGAGGGGAATGGAACAGTGCTAAGCTATAAATTCTTTAAGGTCTGATCCAAAATCTCAACTGTAGGTATTTTTCCTGGAGAATCACATGAACATACATGAAATAATCTATTTACAGGTCACTCATAGTGAGATCATTTATATTAGTGAACTATGGGGAACCTCTTAAATTTACATTGATTGGTGACTTGCACGTGTATAAATTATATATAAATATATAAATTAAAGTAAGAGCACAGTTTGATACTGATCATCATGTGGAGTTAATCTTGCGTGATACTGGAAGTTAAAATGAAGTGGCTGCACAAAGTCAAAGGCCAAGGCTTTCATGAAGTCATTGGAAGAAAGGAGAGGCACTGATAAGAAAATAATCAGATAGATCCCAGTCCAGCTTTGAACAAAGTGTTAGGTGGATTAGGGTTTAGAAATTTTCCATTGAGTGATAAATAGAGTGTTTATTTTGGAAATCTCTTTCTCAGTTTTAAGGGATTTCTTTTTAACTTAAAAGAAAGATCGGTGGCTTCACTTATCCTTGGAGACATGAGGGGACACAAAATGGGTCACCACACCTGGTCCTTATGATAAGAATAGAAAGATAAATATGAAGATGTGTCCACTTGTTGGCAAGAGAGGACAGGGAACAAGGGTGAATCTTCATGTTTTGTGAGTAACGGTTCATGAAACAGGGATGGAAAATTCCCTGGAGTCTTGTCCCCATAAAGAACTCGCCCCGCCCCATACTTCAATTGGAACAGAAATATAAGACTGGGATAATCAAAAAATTTTTTGTGAACTGGTGATTGCTAGACTGTATTACATGTTTGGATAATACAAAAACAATAGGTAACGACACAGTTATTATGCTGCATTTTGTGAAAGAAGAAAATGATCCATATAAATGTTAACGTGGTTCAAATGCTAACCTCTCCATGTACAGTATTTCTATTGTGACCTTTGGCAAGTTACTTGCAAAAGTTGCTGCTCCATACACTGAATTGACTGAAATATGAAATAAGTTGAAAGCAACTTTTCCTTTAAGATACTGACCAACACTAGTGAAGGAAAGAAAATTTTTCCCTGCTGTGAATGGAGGCTGACACTAAGAAAAAGGAATGCAAGATTTTCTCCTCAATATTGCTAGGAGAACTTAATGATTATAGGAAATATCAGTTTACTCTAACACTACCCAGAAAAAAAATATATATAATACATGGATTTGCTTTTATACTATTGAATGTTAGAACCATAAGAATTGTGTTTTCATTTTTTTTCCTTTTTCCTTCCAAAGTGTTATTTATTTAATAACGATTGGAATGATGTCTGTCAATTTAAGTAAGGTTTCACATCAATAATGCATGTCAAAATTATTCTATTCTGTCTTTAAAAGGTATTATGAAGCCTGTGAAATGCAGGAGGAAAATCACATTGCTCAGAAAGACTCCTTTGGTGATTAGAACTGTTACCCAAACTTCACTTCACTTTAAAAGAAGTTCAAGATCTATCAAGAATAAGACAAGCTACAACTTCAAAGGGTGGTTTGCAAGTAGAATGCCAAGTAGAAAGTAGAAATTAGAAGCAATGACCTTGAATGAATATGAGTTTCT
The DNA here is from genome assembly GCA_004363535.1 of Dasyprocta punctata. NCBI lineage: Eukaryota > Metazoa > Chordata > Mammalia > Rodentia > Dasyproctidae > Dasyprocta > Dasyprocta punctata. The sequence goes on along the minus strand of RJWM01032948.1, from coordinate 1,706 downwards.
GATTTACCTGTCAGTGTGGATCAAGCGGACCATCAAGACAAGGCACTTATTTTAGAACCCCTCAAGATTTTATTCCCACATAATTTGTATTACACAACAAAGGGAATTTTCCTACATTTCCTGGGAAATAATGCTCCCAAGTAAAAAATGAGAATTGTGAATAGTAACCTTAGTAACAAACATTCATTTAATAAATGTTTGGACTTTAAAATATTTTTGTGATCAAAATCATTTAAATTCTAATATCATACATTCCTTATTTGGAGCAAGACTATTTTCAAAGAGATTTAAAATCATCATGACATTCATATATAAAAATCAAATGCAAAATATTATTAATCTAATTTACAACTGAGGATATGTTACTTCAGTGAAATCAACTGATTTTGAGAAGTCAAACAAGTAGTAAATGGCATAACCTAGATTAAAACAGTTCTTTCTTCATGACTGAAGAAGCTAAGTAATACAGGAATTATCATGTTGAACACATGGCATGATGTATCCTAGCATATCATAGATGAATAGCCAAGTTAAAAAGGATAAAACAGTGTGTCATCTCCTAAAAGGAAAGTATTAATACTAATATTCAAGTATGGCCCACTCTCTCTAGTTTTCTGGGCATGTGCATATGAAGAAATCTCTGCATTAATTTTATAAAATAAAAAAGTGCATTAAGGCTAAACAAGTTTTTAAAAATGACAAAATTATATACACATAAATGATATACAAATTCGTGTGTATTTTAAAGATAGATTCAAAGACATTAGTAAAAGATTAATTAAAGGTTTAGGATAAGAATGGTTTATTTTTATTAAAAGTCAGATACTATTAGTCATCATGATTTAAGTGCGACCCTGCATAAATTCATTTGTTCTGGCTTTTGCTTAATTCTGATTCATTTTATGCTATAATATTTTTATTATAGCCATCCACCCATCTTGATTTCTCTTACACCATTTTCTTTTAGCATCCTTTAAATTAGATGTATGTAGTCTATAATCTTTGTATTTGCAAAGAAAAAAATCCACATTTGCCTTTCAAATGTAACACTGTTTATTGATCAATTTTATGGCCTACTCTTGTTAACATCTAGAATACATTTTGTTTGCCTTCCCGTCCTTCATAACTTCTGTATTTGTTTCATTTAAAAGAATGTTCACTTATAGTTTTGGATGGAAAATTAGAATAATTTGCTGTATTATGATGCTCTGGGAAATTGTGCGCATTCCATGCGTCCCACACACCTCCAGAGTCACACTGCATGATGGGCGATGTTCTTCATTACTCTAGAGAAATACTTTGTTTGCATCCTAGCATGGCACAGCACACTGGAAAGATAAAGTGAGAGTTAGAATTGGAGACAGTGTGCTAAAGTAGTGTAGGAAAAAGACCCTGAAATAACTCTGACATTTATAAGTACCACACTTGTTAGAAATTGTTTAAAGGATCAGTGGCATCGATAAAATATTGAGCCTTTAAGGAAGCCATATGTAACACATCATTTTTGATGATAAAAATGCTTGTGGAGCTGGGAAACACTAACAAATCATAGCTTTCCATGTGATGAGAATGACTGAAAAATTACTTTTTATTAGTTATTTATCTTTAAGTACTTTAAATGGTCACATATGATTGTGGATTGTGCTGTTGGAAAATACAAAACTAAGTATTTCACATATTGCTTCAACCAACACACTATTTATAGA
>RJWM01032947.1:0-20999 GCA_004363535.1 Dasyprocta punctata | reverse complement strand
CTCTTCAGAAGTAGTCTCCTTTCTGCTTTCTAAGAAGTGATGGAACATTCTCAAAGCCAGTGAGCACGAAGTAACACAAAGGACTCGTCGAATGTCAGATCCTTCTGGCCAGACTTGTTGAAGCAGACATACAGTCTCATATGCCTGTTATGTAAGACAATTGCAGTACATTGTATTTTTTTAGATACAAAATATTTACTACACAAAAATGTAATAATTGACAAACCAATTTGTTAAACTTAGAAAGACTAAGTTATTTTGTAACTTTTTTTAAAAAGACCTATTCTTCTTATTCAATCTAACTTACTTCCAAATTACAAAAATTACAAAATTTTGGTTTAAGAAATGTCTCTCTATGATTACCTCAATTTATTTTTTATGCCTTGACACAAAGTATATTTGAAATGCTTTGAGCATTTAAATGGATAATGTTTGTAACATAAATTTACATAAATAATTTTTATATCAACAGGCCAACATATACCCTAAATAGCCTCTTAGTAGAAACAGGAACCATTAATGATGATGCACCTTAATATCTCTCAATTTACATATAGCACAATAATCAATCTATGTTAGTGATGTTTAAAAGAATATAGTTAGTCACACTCTCCCGGCATTCCTGAATATGCTAGAACTCCTATCAAATGAATGGCAAATCCATTATCTCATATTTTTCCTCTAAATTCCTTGTCTCCAGGTTGTAACAGCCCTGTGTGGAATATGTAGAAGTGCCCCAGAGTCTGCTGGTCCTATGCCTTTGGTCAGTTCTTCCTAACCTTTGGTAGGTTTGTAAAGCCTGTAGGGATCTCTACTAACATTATTTTCAAACTTTTCCTTTAATTTTACCAGTTTTTTTTTTTTTGTTTTGTTTTTTTGCCTTTTCCTCTTCCTTTGCCTAGTTATGTAGAATTTTCAATACAAGTTTGTATAAATCTCTTTCTTGAAACCTGGTAAATTCATCAACAACAGTTTTCCTTTTTTCTTCCTGTCTTAGTTACTTTTTACTCATTGCCGAGACAAAATACCTGACGCCCAAAATTAGGGAAGGAAAGGTTTATTCTTACAGTTTTTTGGGAGTTTCAGTTCATTAGTTGGCTCCAAGTCAGCATGGGGTGGTGGGGCTACCATTTATGGCCGCTGCAAGCCACAAGGCCTGCTGGCGAGAGAGAGAGAGAGAGAGAGAGAGAGAGAGAAAAGGTGGAAGTGGAAGACACGCCTTCCCTTACACTGTAGGTCGGCTCCACCCCTGGGTGGGCACAGCACTCACATTGCCAGACAACAAACCAGTAACTCAGTCGCATCAAAAGTATGAGGACTTGGGGGTACATAGTATTACCCAATACACTGCCTTTTTTGCCTTTTCCCTCATCTCCTTTTAAAGCCTTGGAAATTCTTCCTGTTCTTTCTTCTGCTGGGTGTAACTTTCTAGTTGTAATTTTAGTTTAAGTGGGCATTGGTGCTCTTTCTGCTGCTTTTTCTCTTCTCCTTCCTCTTCCTCTTCTTTTAACTTAGAAGCATATTTCATGGACAGTTGTATACATTTCTGTTTTATCCAAAGTTTCAATTGCCAGCTTCTGTTTCTTCTCTTTTAACTTGAAAATTTCCTGCTTCTTTTGCTGCTTTTTAGTTTTCCAATCCTGAATAGACTCTTTTTTTCTTTTCTTCTAGAGCCAGAAATTTTTGATTCTATTTCTCATGTCTTTGAACTTTATCCTGCTTTCTTTCTGGAAGAACTTCTCTTATAAATGCAGGCTTCACTTCATGTTTGTTCCTCACCTTTACAAAGTTCCCACGGTCATAGTTGTCCCAGCACCTATGTCGTTCTCCTGTTTGCTGAAGGAATTTTTCAAAATCTACCACTACTTCTGGAAGAGTATTTGGTCTCATTTTGTCTACAGGAACTTTGCTTGAGATTACTCTGATAACCTTCACTGTTTTTGAATTACCCAAAGCCCACGAGTCAATTTTTCTTGATATGGCACTCAAGTCATTATTTGTTGTTTCCTCTTCTTTAACAAGCTCATCATATATCAGCCTTTGCTCTTCTTTAATTGTTAATTGCATTTTCAGTTGCTTCCATCATTTCTCTGAACTTCTCAACAAAATTAGGCGTAGGCGTCACATCTTTTAACTGATGTTTAAGTTTCTTTACATAGTTATATATTTTGGCTAATTATTGTTGGACTTTTGCTCTCACCGTTTCCTGCTGTTAATCAATTTATTTTCCAATTCTTCCAGCATATTATGCTCAATTCTGAAGTCATTTTTTGGTTGTAGAAATGACTGTTTATCTTTTTCTATAATAGTAACGATTTTTAAATATTTCTGCTGTGTGAATGAAGTCTGCTTTCTTTGTTTGACTAACTTTCAGCTTCCAGTTTTGAAGTTGGAAAGGATGAATTCCACCTGAATTACCAAAGCAGCCGTGGTTCTGTAGCAGCGCCTGCGCTGCCCCCGCGCCGCTGCCTGCGCCCACCCTGGCCACCGTAGTGGTCACTGCTACCACACCGACCCTAGTCAGGGCGGCCACGTTTGCTTCCTGAGTGGCTCGGGCCGCAGACAGGAGGGTTCAGGGTTCACATCTGAGGAACTCCTGCAGGCCTTGCCGGAGGTCACCGTGGGGAGCGGGGCCACCCAGTGTTGCAATCCCAACCATTGAGTCTAGTAATCCAAGTATTGTAGTCCCTTTTTTAGTTTTCCTCACAATCTAAGAAGTTATACTTACCATCCCACTGAGAAGTTACTGGAATCCCGGCAAGTTAATTTTAATCTACCACTTCCAATGCAACCCACAGAGAGTAAAGACACCAAGACATATTCAAAGTTAAGGGCAGCCAAGGGGTCCCGAGTCTAATCCTTACGGGGATGTGTGGACAAAGGCCCAGATGCTAGGCCTCTCTCAGAATTTCTTATCCTGTGTAGAAGGGTTTGGCTCAAGGATAAGTGACAGTGAGGAGGGCGGGAACTATGTGAGTAACTTGAGCTGGCTAGCCAGGTAGTGAGAAACCCACCTTTGTAAAATGCAGAGATAACAATATGTAGAAAGATCAATTTGCATAATTTAATTAAGGTAGCAACTGTATTATTTTTGTGGGCTGTTGCTTTAGTTTTTGATATGTAAACTTTTGTGCCCTGGGGACTCATAGCCTCTTTATCTTGAAGCACATATCCAATTGACATTCCTGGAGCTGACTGGCTCTACCTTCCCTCTGTGCTCATATATTTCATAGACAACACTATGCAAGGAAGCAGGAGGCTGTCTGATGGCTTTAGAGATTATATATTAGTACCTCTGCTAGACTTATTTGTAATGCTTAGAGCCAATTGAAGAGAGAAGGAAATACCATGGTCAGCTCTGTACATATCAGTGTAAAGAAATAAGTCTTGATATAATCAAAGCCGTAGCAACTGTGCTGCATTCGAGGGGAGCCACTCAAACTGTCTCCCACAACCCGGAGCACTGGGTGGGGCTCCTACATAATGGTATTTAGAAAAATATTTTTTCATAAATGATAGAAGTCATACAAAAAAGTGGATACACAAGAATACAATGAATTATAATTATTCAGTGAAACCATTAAAAATACAAATATGCAAAGAGCTTGTATAAATCGATACAAAAACGCCCAACACTTAAATAATGCTATAATGCTCTAAAGAAATGCAAATATTATTGAAAAAGAAAAATGTTCAACCTCTTCAATAATTATTTTAAGATTAACACATTTTGACTTTCAAATTTTGTTAAATATTTTTAATGGTAATAGGTAGAAACTGAAAAACGGTGTATTATTTCTTTTATTTTTTGCTAATCAGAGCAAAAAATAGATGCAGACTTAAATGCAGAACTATTTGATAATACACATAGTTATCATTAAATATGTTGATGCTTTTTGAGTAACAAGTTCTAGGAAGTTCTAGGGATCTAGCCTAAGTGCTCAGTCCAAATTATGCACCAAGATTTGTGCATTGACATGTTTATAACAGAGTTATTTGTAAAAGTCAATTTTCAAAATTTTTAAGTCACTACCAGGGATTGACAAAACACACCTTAAGGTGTGTCTGGGTGGGTCATAGAAGCATGGCCTTAGGGTCTCTGGACTCACTCCTTCAACTCTGGCACTCATACCCTGTTGGCTTCTCAGCAAAAGCTTTGTTCTCTAACTCCCTTTTGTCATAGTCTCTGCCTTAGAGGTAACTGTCCATGGACTGAACCCGTAAACAAACTAAACCTTTCCTCCTTGAAACTGTGGGTGTTGGATATTATAACTCAGAAGAAAGCTGACTAGCAATTACTCAAAATCCAAAAATGTCTAATAAATGTGACAAGACATTAACTGGAAGAATATGGTCATAAAGCTCATCGTAAAGTGCTAATATTTAATACAGTAATATATAAAGAACAATTAAAAATCATACCAAAACATGCAAAATTTAATGCAACTCTTCCAGAAAGAAATTTGACAGTATCGAACTAAAGTATGTATCCACTTATCTTTTCATTCAGCAGTCCCATTTCTAGAGTCTATTCCAAAGGTAAACCACCAATATAAAAACCCACATGCATGTTGTTATTCATTATAGCATTAATCATATTTGTAAAATATTAGAAATAGCATAAATCCTAACCATAGGAGATTGGTCAAGTAAATACAGTATGTCCACAAAAGTGCACATTATGCAGTTACACAGCATAGTGAAGATATGCATAATCTGTTTTAAAATGATTTCCAAGACATGTTAAGTACAAAAAAAAAGGAACAGAAAGAAGAGTATGAAATAATACTTATAGTAGACTATCTTTCATTCTAAAAAGAGGAAAAAATACAGATACACCTATTTTTTGTGGAAAAGAAATATAGGAAAAATAAACTCAAGACTAAAGACATAAGATACCTACCCAGAGTATCTGAGAAAGGGGTGATGAGTAGAGAAAAAGGGAACCAGCACAGCAGGTAAAAAGAGTCACTTTTTGGGTATATATTTTTGTGTATCTCTGACCTGTAGTGCCAAAGTAATGTTTCATATGCCTCTCACATATTTTCCAAAATAAACAGATAATTAAACACCATCAGGATGTAGCTGGGGGTGGTGGCGCATGCCTTTAATCCCAGCACTTGGGAGGCTGAGGCAGGAGGATCATTGTGAGTTTGAGATCAGCCTGGGCTACAAAGTGAGTTCAAGGCCAGCCTGAACCGCATAGTGAGACCCTGTCTCAAAAAATAGGGCCAGGGATTTAGCTCAGTGGCCTAAGTCCCTGCCTGACAGGTGCAAGGTTGTGAGTTTGATCCCCAGAACCGAAAAATAAAAAAATAAAAAAAATCAGGATATGAGTGGCAGGAATCCAAAATGAAATACAAACACTTATCAATGAACTTAATTATGTCAACAGTGACATAGCCTCACAGAAGGAGATGGGCAAGGAATAAACTGACTTGAATATCTTTGACAAAGATTATAGTACTTTTGTTAATTGGTTCTGGGAGGCAAAGTCAAAGAATACCAAAACTGAGAAGTACAAAATGAATTATTTTGCCTAGGAAGGGTAGTGAGTCATGAAGCGGTCAACTCTGACAAGTTCTAGCTTGCGTGGTGAACGCTAAACAATTGAGTAGGGACAAAATTTTCATCAAGTACCAAATTCGATAGGTTTCAAAGCAACTGAGTACCAAAGCATGACTATATTAAAATATTTTAAAACTACATATAGTAGACCCTCGAGTTATGACCAGCCTGACATACAAACAACTTAGCTTATGACCCGAATGCAGGCTGCTTGTGCTTCCAGATGGTCTCAGATACAGATTTAACCCTCGAAGAGGACTGAAAGGAACATTACAACGTCCTCTACTGTATGGAGCTATTTGAGAAAACCTCGGCCAATGTCTCTAAGGACACTGAGATGTGCTGTAGACAGGAGAGAGACTGATGGCTGTGTGGAGGAGCCTGAGCCTGCAATTGACAATTTGAGTTACAACCAGGCCTTGAGACAAATTGAGTTCATAAGTCAAGGTCCACAAGAGAAAAGAACTTCCCAGCATTAAATTAATGACACACTTACAAAAAATGCATAACCTTATTCCAATCACTACAGAACATCAGACCAGCCCAAACTGAAGTATATTTTTATATAACTGTCAACATGCTTCAAAAATATCAAAGTCATGAATGACAAGGAAAGAAACTATTTCAGATTGGAGGAAACTAGAAACCAAAAAGAAAAAAATATATATATTTATATATATACATATATATACACATATATATGTGGAAAAATAAGTAAAGTTCAAATTAGATGTGAGACTGAGCTAACAATACTATAACAATGATAATTTTCTGATTTTGATAAATGTATCATTTTTATATAAAAAATTACCATCAGAGGAAACTGGGAAAGAAGTAATAGGAAATGAATTATTTTTGAAACTTTTCTATAATTAAAAAATATCAAACAGAAAAGTTCCTTTTAACATATCATTACCTCTTCCATCATATGTTTCGACGTTAAATTTTTGAAAAGAGGTTCTAATGCTAAAACTCTGCATTCTTTCAATTGTCTAAGCAGGGTTTTGTATGCATTTTGAATCTTGTTTTCATTCTGTAAAAACAAAACAAAAGTTCAAGTAAATTGATATCTAAGTGTTTTGCAAGTATAGAAAATCAGACATTTAAGATGTAATTCTTACAATATATTTCTACATTTAAAAATTACATTAATGTAATTGTGGATATTCTGCAACGTTTTTAAACTCTGCCTGGCTGTACTACTATATCTTTGCTAGGTACATAGTGAATTTTTTTTTAAGAGTTTCATAATGGCATAACTAAAACAATATAAAATTCACTTATTTTAAATGTACAATTAATGACTTTTAGAAAATTCATGAAGTTATGCAACCATAATCACAACCTAATTCTAAAATATCGGAACACTCTCCCACAGCTACTTTTTACACCAATAACAGCTGTTACCAACATTTTAGTTGTTTGCAAGTAGCACTCAAGTGGATTAATAAAATGTATCTCATTGCATTTTAATTCCATTTCAGATAGCCTTCAAACTGGTTAATGAGCAGTCTTCAAGGTGTACGTTCAACTAAATCAGAACTACATTATTTTACCAGAAATGAAACCCTTTAAGAAAAATTATTCTTTAGAAAGAATTGGGAAAGATGTTTGTGAGATGCTCTTAAAACTGAGATCAGCCAGGCGTGGTGGCGCAGGCCTTTAATCCCAGCACTTGGGAGGCTGACGTAGGTGGGGCATTATGAGTTCGAGGCCAGTTTGTGCTACAACGTGAGCAAGGTCAGCCTGAACTACATAATGTGACCCTGTCTCAAGAAACCAGGGCCAGGAGTTTGCCTCAGTGGCTTAAGTGCCTGCCTGGCAGGCGTGGGGCTGTGAGTTCAATCCCTGGTACCAAAAAAAAAACCAAAAAATGAGATCAGTAAGTTGTCCCAGTAAAATGAAATGAACTCAATGATAATAATACTTCTTTCCAATATAAAAGTGAATCCCAGAGTTAAACCCTCTTACAGCAGGCAGGCAGAGTGAGAAATAATTTAAAGATAGAATACTAACTAAAACAAAGCAAACTATTTTATTATTTCATAACAATTATCTAGATGTCTACAAATATACTAAGGGTTTGGCACAATTCTCAAATGCTAACTGATCCCAAAATAGTTTGATGAAATGTAGAATAATCTTAATATTCAGAATTCACTGCAAGTAGTGAAAATAAATGGAAACTAGATTTGTTTATAAAGTCAATATACATTTTTACTCTTTCCTGCTAATGAGTTAATGTTAAAAAAGAAACATCTCAGGTCTTTTCCTTCCTCATTAACCTGTGCTATTTATTAAAGGACACTACATTAAGCTCATTGCACATGTGTGTTTCAGCAACAGAGACATAACTTTTGTCTCTGTCTTAATGCATCCTGGCTGCCATTAAGTTGGAGTCACACAGTGGTTAAGAATGTATGGGCTAGCCAGGCATGGTGATACACGTCTGTGATCCCAGAACTTGGGAGACTGAAGCAGGAGGATCGTTGCGAGTTTGAGGCCAGGCTGAACATCATAGTGAAACTGTGTCTCAAAAAGAAAAAAAGAAAATAGAATGTACAGACCAGAGCTGCACTGTGTCTTTTCAGATCCATATTTTATTACCCATTTGGTGTTGATGATCAGCAAACTATTTATTCAGATATCTATTTCCTCACCTGTAAGATTTTGGTAATGTTAATATAGGCCCTAATATTGTGAAAGTTAAACAAAAATCATTCAAGAGAAGCATCAAACACTATTATGTAAAAATAAATATTAAACAAATAGTACATTTGCATTATTGCTATTATTTATCACAATTATCATAATCAATTTTCTCTGTCCCTCTGTTAACCCTTTAATAATTTCCATGTAAAAGGTCAAAACAAAACACTAATTTAGAAAATTTTGTGCAATTCTAGAAGAACATTATCTTTCAGGTAAAATTTACCTCCTTGAAAAAACACTGGTTCTTGTACAGACTTGGCATAAAGTATGCATAAAGTCGAAGAATATCAGATGTTTGCCCAGAGAAAAGCACGACGTTGACCCTCACTGACCAAGACTGAATGATTAAAAAGTTGAAAAGGTGTGTTTGCAGATGGTTCAGGCCTTCGTCTGCAACTATCAGGAAGTATGGATAATTCTCATCCAAGAACATTTTCCATTCATCTGATAAGCAGCCAGTAAACTGAGTACAAACATTAATGTGAGTATTTTTCTGAAGATGAAGAATTAAAGCAGTTCTCAGAGGGAGAAGTTCAGGAGCATTGAAATATGTGTACTCTGCATCCTGCAAGGAGGAGATGGTGAATCACGTTATTCTGAAAGTTTCACTGAGCAGTTCTCTAGTTTACTTGGTTAAGACATCAATAAAGAATTAAAGAAATAAAGTGCAACACAGTTTTGTTGTGTCATCCAGGAAACGAATAGAGCTTTATATTTTGACCACCACAAATTTACATTTTGACCATTCACAGATATTTTCTATAAATCACAATTTGTATTTAAAAACATGTATCCCCTGTCTGAAAACATAATACTCAGGGTTTACTATACTTTACCTTCCCATTCACTAATCCTTTTCTTCTTTAATCTCATTTCAAAAAGAAAATGAACAGGAAATATGTAAAAAGCAGAAATATGTAAAAATATGTGTTGAGTATAAACTATCTCTCCTGGATAGCAGAACTGTCTTTCTTTGTTCTAGAGGATTGCTTCGGGTCATGGATACCTTCCTTCAGTGTGTGGCAACTGGGGATATAGCTCAGTGGCACAGTGCCTGCCTGGCAAGCATGAGGTCCTGAGTTCGATTCCTGAGTTCAATTCTGGGTACAAAAAAAGTAATATGTGGAGTTTGTAAACATTAGGCCAGAATGCTGGCTATTTTCTCATAACATTGCTGGCAAACATTCAGCAATATTCAGAACTATAATAATAATGTGGAGTGCATATGATTGAATAGATCCATACCAAAGTCTTTGAATAGCATATTAATTACCTTTCAGAGTAGAATTAGAAAGGAGTAGTAGGGGTTATATATATCTGTATTTGAAATCATTGAAATGTTATTAATTATATTCATCATAAGAAAACCAAATGTGGTATTCTCTTTATAGATATTTACTACTGAGAAAACAAATGCAAACAGGGTTGTCTAGTTTTCCTGGACTCAGATACATTTTCTTTTGTGCTCAGGTAAATTTATTGCTGAGTTTTAAAGACAGAATTAGTACTCAGAGTTGAAGAACTGGAACAATTTGACCCCTGCTGAAATGTTTCAACCATTGGCATGATCCAGTGTGTCCTTATACTAAAATTATTTTATTGAAAATACAAAGCAATAATAAACTGGTATAGCCATTGCTCAATTGTGGAGCTTGGTTAATTTTTTTTCTCCTTTTCCTTTCAATTTTTCTAAATTTTTCAATCTGTATTTTACTTTGTAATAATGGGAACCTACTTATAAAATAATTTTAAAAACTTCATTTTAGTTCTGAAATCATAGAAACAAACTCAACTGTCATGTTACCTGGAAGAAAACTATGGTAAATTGTCCTCCTTTATCAATAAGATCCATGAGATAATGTTCAACCAGGTAGAAGAAATGGAGATTCTGTCCCGGCTGTAATAATTTCTCACATATACATGTGATAAGTAATGAATCCCCATCAATCAGAAAAAATTCAGACTCAACAAAATCATTGAATAAACTGGTATATCTAAAACAAAAATAGAGAATTAAAATACATCATTTAAATGAGGTCCAAAAAAGCAGTAGCATTATTTTTATCATTTCAGCATTATCATGAATAACTGAATTTGCTCAGTATATATAATTACACATATCTATATAGTTATAGTGTATATATTATACATGTATTTATGTATGTATATATATATGCACACTGAGGTAGATACAGATAAATCAGTGTGAGATCAAATAGATACACATAACAACAGGAAAATATATTGTCTCATAGCTCCTTATTACCACAAAGATACTCACTCAGCATTTGGCAATTTGTCCAAAATAAACTGTGACATGCTCTCTAAAAATGGTGTGCATTTCTCTAAAATAAAAAAAAATTATTTTTTGTCAACTGATTTGAAGTAAATTCAGATTTAGTTATTATTTGAAAAGTAAGAAACAGTAATATAATTATTCTAATTCCTTTAAATCTACATAGATTATATTTATAATTCTTCAAATACTTAAAATTGAAAATTACCCAGTTGGAGCTGGCAATTATTAAATACAGCATCCATTACTCTGGTTGCTCTAAATGGCAGTCATGAAATTGGCAGAACTGTGAAGAGGAAAAATAAGAAATTATGCACTGAATGACTACATATGCCAGGCAAAACCTTAGGCACTGGAAATACAAGAATGAGCATAGCCAACATAGTCAACATGCGCTTAACTCTCTAGGAACTGCAAATCTATCACCAAAAAAGAACATTAATGATGTAATCACATAAACAATGGGAAATCACAAATATAAAAATTTCAAGGAGTTCAAAGGAAGCTTCCCTAAATAAACACACTACAGATGAGTTCAAAGAGATTAAACAAGAATTAGGTAAAAATGAAGGAAGTAGTATTAACAGCAAAGGGGACATCAATACCACGTGTACCAGCCCTGTAGCTTGAGGAGTATGGATGGCACCATGATCTTAAAACCAAGCAGCGGAGCTAGGATACAGAAAGTGACAGAAAAGGACAGGTGAACCAGAAAGAAATACTAGGGCATGAAGAACGTTTGAGGACATGGTACAGAATTTTCTGTCCATCCTAGAATTAAAAAGTAGTCATTAATGGATTTTAAGCTGGTGATGCTCTGATGGCTTTGAATTCAAAAACAATTACTCCAATGAGTGCATCAAATAGAACAGAAGTAAAGTTTTGGTCAAAAGAGCAGAGCAAAAGCTATTATTCAGTTGGGTGATAATGGTAGAGTAGTTTGATGCAATAGTAATTTGTTGGGGGTTTGAGCTAAAAAAAAAAAAAAACTAGAGAGATTTGGATTTCTTTGAAGTACACTTAGAAGGAGAATTTGAGAATTTGATAATAGGTCAGATACGGATAAAGAAGCAGGGGCGGCTATCAAAAATGACTCACAGGGTCCTCACGCCTGCAAAGAAACAGATGACTAAAACATCTCAAGACTGAGAACCATGACATGAGATTCAAGTGACGTAAACATAATGAGTTCACTTGTGGACAAACCGAACTCGGCTGGTTTTTCAAGACTTACCATGGACCATGTTTTAGAAGCAGGTAAATAGACAGGTCTAGAGGTCAAACACAAGTATGAGTTAAATTTGAATATAGGAGTCATTTGAGTGTTAGTATAAAGAGGGGCACTGGTACAGATGAGCTTCTTTGGACAGAAAGAGACAGCCTCATGGAAGAAGAGAATGGAAAAAATTTTCAATTTTTAGGATTAGTAATATTAGTAAATTGCAGCAGAGTGAACAAAATCTGCAAAGAAAACTGAGAACGAGCTAATGAGATAGAAGGAAGGACCCTTGAGCATTTTGTCATGAAACCAAATACTGAGGTGTTTGCCATACAATCTGTTAGGGGTGTTAAACATTAAACAGGATGGAAGATAGGTAGGTAGGTAGTTAGGTAGATAGATACTCTTATCCCATGACATTAAAGAACAGAAACATATAATGGTAATGCATGCTTCAATATTTAAATGCTAAAGAAAGAAAATACATGACTGTAAAAATGAGTACATTTGAGGAAAGAAGAAATTATTGTGCACTGGAACACTTAAGAAACGATGGAGCTAGGAGTATAAGTATGATTTCCGATAACCCGGTTATTGTCTTTTTTGAAGATTTATGTCTGCTTTTCATCAAGCATTGTGTTTGCTGCAACATGGGCAAGGATGTGTAGAACATGACCCTCACAACCCGGTGGGGACTTAAAGAGAATAAAATCAAACATTGCAATGCAACATGCTGATTGTCCGAGCATAGGAAACCAGCAGGCAATGAGGAGTTCTGCAACAGAGTCCTGTGTTCTGAAGGTTTCAAGCACGAGCTGAAAAGATGGTGAATTGTGGGAGCATGTTGGAGAATACAAGAGATATCGAGGATGGCATTCTAAGTAGCAAAAACAGCACCAGTTTACTGTGCAGAGATGTGGAACCACATAAGCAGTTTGGCACTCTGCAGGCCATTCTACGTGGCAAAGCACAGAGGCACTGACAAGAGACGAGGTTGGTAAGACAGGTATGAATCAGATTTTGAAGGGTCTTGCACTCAGGTAATGAGCTGAAACATTTTCCTGAAAACTCACACATTTTAAGCAATTCCCAACTTCATTAATTGCACAGTAGCTGCACTATCTTCTTTCTCTTCTCCAAACTGAGAGATTGAACAGGTAAAGGAGAAATTAGAACTGAGTAAGCAAGAGAAAATTAACCCCAATGTTATACAGGAAAAAGAGAGCTTCAGAAAGGATCGCACCTAAGATTACAAGGGAAAATAAGTTCATTCATAGGTTGCCACATTCACAGCACTCTTAGTATTATCATGAAACTTCTAGGATGAAGCAAATATCAAATCGATTCATTTATTAAGTAGTTCACGTCTAACAAATTCCTAAGTATTAATGTCCTAACAACTCAGAAGTTGTTTGAAGAAATAATATGAATAAACTGAAATAATAAGTTTTTAAAAGTAAATAACCATAACTACTCATGAGACTTGGGTGCCTGTGGGACAAGATGCTACTTTTCAATAATAGCCATGGTGGAAGAATAAAACTCTCCTCACTTGGACAACCAAGAGATTTCATAGGCTGCCTGCCCACTCTCCTCTCACATTGCCTACAGAAAGCTTCCCTGTTAAACTTTACCCCAAACACATACAAGATTTAACATTTAAATAAATCCAGTATTTATCCCCACTTCTCATCTTCTCTCATTTAAGGAGAGGCAGGCAGAAAATATTATCAACCACCTGTATGACTGTCATAATTGCTGAATGAAACACATACACAGGCACACAAATTAGAAATTCCAGTTACCTGAGATGAAAAAAACAAAAGCAAAAATCACTATAAGCCATATGGATAACCATAATTCAGGAACAGAGCGGATCTTCGAAGAATTCTAATTAGTACTGTCAAAAAATAATTACAAATAAAATAACAACAGACAACTACAGCAAAGAGATAAAGAGAGTGAGAGCTAATACTATCTGAATTACAAACACATAATTTCAGAAAAAATAATAAGGACAACAGTAAATAGGACCCATGGAAATATCAAGTTTGTAATCAATCTGGGAGTGACAGTTCAAGAGATTTCTTACAGGGCAGAAGTAAAAGGTGATAAACAGATAAAAAAAAAAGGAAAAAATACTATGAAACATTGATGATCGGTGAAAAAATTTGTTATGCTTTGTGTTTAGATGTCCCCCCCCAAAGCCTCCTGTGGTCATGGGTGGTACTTTTTCAGGGGTGGCTGGATCTAGAGTATGTGATGCTGGAATTAATTCATGGTGCAATGCTAGGCTCAGAGACACTGGGATTAAGGGTGTGCTGCATGCCCTAAGTAGCCCGGATAAGATAAAGGGGAAAAATGCTGTTAAGGTGACCCATTGCCAAGCCAGCCTGCCTTGCAGCAGGACAATTATAAACTGAAACCTCTATAACCTGTAAGCTAAATAAAACTGTCTCCCTTTAATGGTGGGTGTTGAGTATTTTATCTCAGCAACTAACACAAAGTAACACAAAGTTCTAAGTCCACATACTAGCAGTGGCAGTGGTAAGAGAACTAGGATTCCAAAACAGGTAAAAAAACATACAAGGTGTGAGAAAAATATAATGAATGTTTAACTTTTCTTTAATTTATTACAGTAAAAGTCACATTGTCATAAAACTCCCTCAGAATGACGTTTCTGGCTTCAAACACGTTCTGTCATCCTTGCCACTTTATTTTATTTTGCTTTTAGCATATGTTTGCAGTACATGAAACTTTCACTCACCTTGAGAAGTAGGCACCTATACATAATGTAGCTCATTCCTTTTTTTCTCTAATCCCATTTTCAACCACTTGCCTCCCTCCACCTCTAAATCTCCTTTCCCCATTTTCATAATCTTAGGCATTATTTTTGGCACACGTTTATGACATACATTTATATTCATTGAAGTTATTAGGTTCCTGTACATGGCATATTCTGAATGTCTTTAGCCGTACTGCTGTGGCTGCCTCAAAGGCCTGAATCTAATCAACGTGCTTACCTTTCATGGTCATTTTGATTTTAGGGAAGAGCCAAAAGTCACGCAGTGCCAGAACAGATGAGTAAAGTAGATGAAGATACACTACACTGTTTTACCCACCTATCTTTCTATTGGACAGGAGTTGCAGCAGCATTCACTGTATTTTTTATTACATCTCCTAAAGACACTTGTGAAACAGAATTTCTAGATCTGCTTCAGAAAGTGGCAAGAGTGACTGGTTAAGTGTGTTGAAGTGAAACTGTTTATTTTGAGGGGTATTCATGGCAATGTGTATTTTACTGTGATTTTTTTCTAATTTATTGTTCATTGTGTATTTCAGTCAAACTCACATCTCAGTAATATAAAGATCAGGCCAGAAATTTTAAAAAAACAGTCTTATAGTCAAAAACATCTCCAAATACAGAGCAGTGATGACATAAAAGGAACCCACACTTAGGCACACCTGATTAAAGTTGCAGAGCTCTAAGACTAAAGACAGAAACATAGCTAAAAAATGGAAGTACTGTACTCTAGAATATACGTGAAGAGGATAACAGCATGAACACTTCTCATATATTGTGTGGGTTTTAAACCTAGAGCTCTCAGACATAATGTATAATTATTTTATTCACGTTATTTACCTTCTCTGTGCCTCAATTTACTCATCTATAAAGATGAGATGATTATGTTAATTTCTTGTGTTCATGTTCCAAGTTACTAAAATGTATGAACTGATGCACACAAAATGCTTAAAATAGTGCCTGGCATACAGTCCAAAGAATTAAAATAAGCAATGTTGCTGGATATTTTAGTAAAAGAAAATAGCATTTTCAGCTTTCTAAGGGGAAAATATCTTAAAACTAGATTTCTGCATCCAAACAATCATGCAATTCATTGAGAAGGCAAAAATACATAATTAGACATGAAGAAGACAGAAAGACCATCAGCCATATATCTTAAATGATTTAAATGATTTATTTAAAGGGAGTATAGAAAATGATTGTGAGAGGAAACAAGGATAATAAAAAACAGTGAAGGTATTTTTGATTCAGAAAATTAAATGCAGATATAAGGAAGAACAACAGAGTACATGATGCTTTGAATTCAGAAAGCCTATTGCAATTAATAATCTCATTGATACAGAACTACTTTTC
Organism: Dasyprocta punctata; assembly: GCA_004363535.1. Lineage (NCBI taxonomy): Eukaryota > Metazoa > Chordata > Mammalia > Rodentia > Dasyproctidae > Dasyprocta > Dasyprocta punctata. Next base: position 5,048 of record RJWM01032947.1, on the reverse strand, counting down.
TTAGTCAAACATAGAGATTGCTTCTACAAGGAATAAAGTGTACATAGTCATAATTTTTATAATTGTTGTTTGTTGAGTTTTCTACTTTTGATGCAATAAAAATAAGTAACAAAATTAATGTTACAGAATACTGGAAAACATGATAAATCTTGGTGATATAAAATAATAACCAAATCAAGAAGCTCATAAAAGGAATTATAGAAGAAACAGAAGAATTATGGTAAGTTCCTCATTTTTCCCAGCAAAAAAGTTCAGAGTATCACCTATAGATAATGTCAAAAAATAATATCCGCAATCAGTATTTACCCTGCCTTTCTGGTACTTGTTGCAGCACTGTCTTACCAAAACACTCTCCTGGGGGAGAGTTTCAGGAAGTAATGCAACCACTAAACAGAGACAGAATAAGGGCATGGCCATTTTATAATTCCTAATGCATTAACAGATACTGTTTTTTTTTCGGGTGACAGAATAGAACAGCAAAAAATAGAGCAACGATTGTGCAAAAACTAGAGATAAGTGTGTCACCAATGTTGGGCTGCAGCCCACCCATCAAAAGAAATTAAAACTGAATTTGATCAAAACTATAGCAGTTATGACTAATTGATGAGACGCTGTAGAAATCAGAGACACGTTCAATGACACCACAAGAGCTAGGCAAGTCTCTACAGGACACACAACACACTGAAAGAAATTAAAAGAAACTTGGAAGTCTATCATCCAATCACCGTATTGTCAGAATTGTATTTGGAATCCGATTCAAGCAATCTTTAAAACATAAGAAAAGAGAAGGGAAGGAAAGGCAAGAAGAAGGAGGAAGTGACAAAACGAGAAATCATGGAAGCGAAGAGAAGGCTGTAGGACCCTAGATGCCCATTCCTCTGCGGGGAAGACCTGACCCATGGCCGTGAGAAGAATTTGAAGATGGTCTCCACCGCTCCAGTGCCTTGGAGTACAGGCCTCGTAATCGCTTCCGGTTGAGAGCTGCAGGACTGAATTTAATGGGGCGGCGTCTCCCGTGACAAGGTTACAGTATGAAAGACATGTCAAGATAGGGAGGTTGGTAGGCACAGCCATCTTATGAGGAAGCCAAAGGGCAGGATCCTGATGGGCTCTACGGTTCAAGAGCAACCCTCAGCCAACAGAGAGCAAGGACACTGGGAGTCTATGACCCCGACTTCAGAAAGACTAGTTCTCAAAACCTGCATGAGCGCCGGGGCTGGGAGGAGGGGGCAGCAGCTGCCGACTCCTTGAGTTCAGCCAGGTGCGACGCTCTGCGAGAGGGGATGGACTTCCGATCCACAGAATATCAAAATAATAAATCTGTATTTTTTTCAGCCACTGTGTTTCTGATAATTGGTTAGGCACAACAGAAAATTCACACCTGCCCCCTATGCGTGCATTCATTCTTTTAACTCTGAGGAGAGTAAGACATAAATTGTTTGAAGCCGCTAATATGTAAGCGTGCTCAGGAATCCCGCCAGAGAGCTTAGTAAAATGCAGATCCCGATTCTCCAAGTGTGAGGCGCCCTACTGTGCTGCATTTTGTGACAGCAGCAAACTCTCCGTCCTCCTCCACCTTTATTAGCTGTGCTCAGATCTGAGGTCCCTCACTTATTCCTCAGAACCCCAGATTCTTTTTGGAGAGAACCCCTCAAGGGCTTGAACAAGCGTGTCTGTTTCTAAGCTTCCCGCGCTCACCAGGGCGAGCGCTTCCCTGTCTCTGCCTACCGCCCTCGCACCCACCTGCCTCAGCCTCCTGGGGGGCCGCGGTGGTGGCTCAGCTGCCTCCTCCGGGACTCCCGGGCCCGGCTCCCCGAGCCCCGAGACGCGCGCCCCGGCCACCTCTGTGCTCTCCATTCTGAGGCGCACGGAAACCTCCAACCCCTTCGGGATAGCGGTGCGCCGGCCCCGCCCTCACCTGGACTCCCCCACGGCTCCGCTGGCCCTGAGGCACCACCCCCTCCTCAGCCCGGAGCCAAACCCCGAACCTGCTGCGTCCCGAGGGCCGCTGGGCGCGCGCCCAATCTCGAAAAGCTGGAGGAGACGGGACCCACCCAGCTCGAGCTCCGTGGAAGCGCCGGGCACCTTGGGCACCAGAGACGGGACGCACTGGGCGCGTCTGGTCAGCCCAGTCGGTCTTTTATACCTAGGACACGGGTTTCGGTTTCCTTTCTCCTCCATTGTGTTTCAGTTTCGTTTCTTTCAAGACTTTGCTCCGGAATTGGATGCGGTGAACTTGGGCCAAGTGCTTTTAGAATCTTGCTCTTCCGTCAGAATTTTAAGGGGGAAAAAGCAGAAGCAATAATAACTCCGGTAGTTACAAATTAATCTAGAGAGACTGAGGCCGAGAAATCTGGGGACATCCGTGAAGGAATCTGACCACCGCCGTCCGGATTAGGGAGGCCTGTGTATCAATCACCCCACTCTGCACAGAGGCGCTCTCCCGGGAACTCAAACTATCAGCTCTGCTGTTGATAGGAGCCGCTCCTCCTGCGCTTTCCCAAGCCTTGTCCTTGCGCTCCCTCAAGGCTGATCCTAGGCAGGGAGCCGAGTTCCTCCCCATGACCCTGTGCAGGACCCCGTGGCCGGACAGACAGCTGCTGGTCCGGTCTCCAGTGCCAGGGTGGTCCCTCTCAGGTTTATTTTCAAATAAACCTGTGCTGTTTTCCGGTTGTGTGTATGTGTTTTATTTTATTAGTACATTTCAGACATAAATAATAATAACATTCATCATAGGGAATTTGTGCCTGTACATGATATATCTTTTTTTTAATTTTAAAAAGCAAAACAGAAGAAAAGGTAGAAATAATACAGAATTTCCAAAAAAAAACCTAAGAAATCAACACTAGTTAATATATTGCATATTGTTATCTTCGAAGTAGTTGTTCAAGTTACAAGATCTAGGCATAAAAAATGATTAGCTAATCAAACAATGACGGCACAAACTATTCTTTTTGATGAACAAACAGAATTAGTAATATAGTTATCTATCTTGCACACTTACACATACATACAGTTATATGTATTTATCTGCATACATATAATCTTTTTCTTTCTTCCATTTCCCCTTTCCCCTATCCCAGTCGTTCTTTAATTTTGAGCACTTTCTTTCCCTTTCATTACTACAATATCTATTGTACATTTTGGATCTTATTACTCTTTCAGTTTTTTATTATTATTATTTATTTTTTACACTAGAGAGTTAATATGATATTTACAGATGTGAGTCTGATTTATTTCACTTATGAGTATGGTCTCAAGTTGCCTCCATTTACCTATAAAAGTCTCAAGATCATCCTTTTTTATAGCTGAGTAATATTCCATTGTATAAAAATACCTTGTTTCTTCTTCTTTCCTATTCTTCTCCCCTTCTTTCAACCCCTTTTCCCCTCCTTATTTACAAAAGCTTTGCATCTATTTTTCCTTCTATTCTCTTTCTTTTTCCCTTGTCATTTCTTCCTTTCTCCCTCCCACCTCTCTTGTTTCCCTCCACATTTGAATGTTTTCTCCCCATTTCCCAGTATCTGTTACACATTTTGGTCTTCATTTGGTTTTTCACCCAGATAAACGATGCCAGCATTTGTTATTGGTTAATTTCTTAATAATAACTATTTTTTTCTGGAATGAAATGAAATCTCAGCATTGTTTTAATTGGATCTCTTGGATGCCCAGTGAGTTTGAACATTTTTCATATTTATTTGCCATTTCTACTTTTTCATCTGTGAGGTGTCTAACCATTTCAGGTGCCCATTTTTAAATTAACTGTTTAGATTTGGGGGTCTGATTTCTTTGAATTCTTTCTATATTCTAGACATTAATCCTTTTTCTGAGGAATAACTGGCAAAAAATTTTTCCCACTCATTGAGTTGTCTCTTCACTCTGTGGGTGGTTTCTTTTGCTGTGCAAAAGCTTTTAAGTAGGATGAGATCCCAGGTGTTGATTCTTGGTGATATTTCCTGTACAATTGGGGTTTTATTTATGAAGGCTTTACTGATGCAATGGCAAGAAGAAACATCAAAATGACACCCAGGATTTGGAGACAAATTTATTTACATTGATGAGCATTGATTGGTATCATTCCCAGAATGTCAGGTCCTCCTCTCGAGTGGTCTTGGGTTTATATGATATAAGCAAGCAGAAAATGCAGAGGCAAAATGGCTTGTCAATTGAGGATTGGTTTATACAATGTGCATCATAGTGACTAAATGTTTCTAAGAGAGAGGAGCAACTGGAACTGGAACAGGAACTATTACCTGGGCAACTAAGAAACTGAATATACTGGCCGAAGTTGTGGGGGGCGCATTTTCTGCTACACCTACGCCAACCTCTGAGTGTTCTGCCTATTCTATCTGCCAACAGATTTATTGTTTCTGTTTTAATATTTGAATCTTTGATCGATTTTGATTTTAGTTTAATGCATGGTGAGAGACCTGGGTCTCATTTAAATATTCAGCATATGTGAAGCCAGTTTTTCCAGCACCATTTATTAAAGAGGCTATCTTTCTTCCAGTGAAAGTGTTTGGTTCCTTTGTCGAAGATAAGGTGACTGAGTGTACTGGGAGTTGTTTCTGCATCTTCTAATCTGTTCCAATGGCCCACAGGTCTGGCTTTTTGTTTTGGTTTTGGTTTTTTTGCCAGTACCATGTTATTTTTATCACAGTAGCTTTGTGCTATGATTTCAACTCAGGAATTGTGATGCCTCTTGCCTTGCCTTCCTTGCCTAGAATTGTTTTTGCTATTCTAGATCTCTTTCAGTTCTTACTGGATTTTAGGATTGTTTTCTCTAATTCTGTGAGATATGCTATTGGTATTTTGATGGGATTGCACTAAGTCTGTATAACAATTTTGAAAACATAGTTCTTGATTACTTTTCTCTCATTGCTGGGACAAACTACCTGACACCCAAAGTTGAAAAGGGAAAAGTTTATTTAGCTCACAGTTTCTGGAGGTTTCAGTCTGAAATCAGCTGGCTCCAAGGCATGGTGGCATATGGCAGAGGGGCAACAGTTCAAGGCAGCAGAAGACAGCAAAAGCAGCAAGAGCCAAAG
>RJWM01032946.1:0-21013 GCA_004363535.1 Dasyprocta punctata | reverse complement strand
TTTAAAAGGGTGTGTCAAGTGTTTAGAAGAATGAAAGGAAGTCAATCATAAGATTGAGCAGCTGAGGGGTTCGAGTTTATAGGGCTACAAAAGACAGTTTCATAGGCATCTAGATATAGAAAAGGAAATACAGCTGTGTTAGCTAAAAGTCTGTAATAACTTCCCATCAAGTCTAGAGAGGCCTTGTTGATCAGTAAACCTCATGAGAAGAGCACAGGCCACGGAATGTGTGTCAGTCAGGATGTTCCCAGCTGCAAGAAACGGAAAATTTAATTAAAAGAGATTTATGATCTCATATGATAAGAACTCTTGAGTTTGGTGGCCCCAGGGTTGCTCAGCACAATAGTTCATTCACGTCAAAGGTTGTGAGTTGGCCTCTTTGTTTTTCCTCTGGGCGTTACCCTTGCCATAGTTGATCTAAAATATCCTCACAAGGGCTCATGTGTTCAGAGGTGGAACTTGCTGAAGTTACTGGGACCATGGGGGTGGAGGCACTGTATTCATCTGGGGATTCATCCATCATTGTAGATAAATCCATTTTTGTGTTCATACCTGGGTGCGCCTATCAAGAGGTGGGGCCTGATTGGAGGAGGTGGGCGCTGGGGCAGGATTGGGATGAGTGCATTCTTGTCCTGCCAGGAAGCAGAGAGACACTTCCTCTCTCTACTTCCTGGCTGCCTTGGGTTGAGCAGTTTTCTTCTTCCATGATGCTTTCACCTAAGATCCAGGCAATATGGATCAAAACCTCTGAAACTGTAAAATAGACCTCTTGTCCTTTAAGGTGCAGATGCCAGGTGATGGGAGGGTGACTAACAAAGCCCGTCACAGTGGGTGACACAGTATTATATTGTTCAGAACAAGCACCAAATCCTCACATGGAAAAGTCCAAAGGTAGAGCAGATGATTGGGTAAGGGGAGAAAGATTTGTGACTATTCTCTTTCTCTCTTCTCTCTCTCTCTCTCTCTCTCCCTCACTCTCTCTTCATTTATTCCCCAGCTACCACTTACCAGATGTCTTCTTATATCTCCTTGCCCAGAATTGTGTCTCATGCCCATCTTTCAACTATTTAACAGTCAATCTCTGAGGAACTTTGCAAAAGGCTTAGTCTTTCTTGAGCATAACACTTTCTGATACCTCTACAGAATTACACTGGAAGAAGGGGGACATAGTTATAGTGATAATTGAGGCTATCTACTATGTTCATTCCCAAAATTTCAGCATCATTTGTAGATTCATCTGTCCAGTAACACCTTTTGGTTCAGCTGGAAGTATAAAGCCATGCTGCAGATCCAAGAGGCAAGAGTGGGGCTCTAGAAAACTAGTCTGCAGTTCAGGACAGTTTTAGAATCAACAATCAATGGAATTTAGATTTGTTTAGCACTTATCTATGGACCAACCACCATGCTAGCTAGAGAACTGCTTCCCACACATCATATTTAACACTCATAAAAATATTTTAGATTCATTTTAGAAAGGAAGCTCAGAGAGAAAACTGAGTTAGTGGAACTAGAAATTAGGACTCATGTCTTTTCAACTCCAAGGATGTTCTGGCTCGACACTGATGAGAAGCTGTTTCATGATCCAACTCATGGTTCAAGTCCCTGTTAACTTCTCCAACATTGGCACCTCTCAACCATCTTCCCAGTGCTGTGGGAATAATGGAAGGTAGGGAGTAATGAAAGCCAGAGGCCTCCAAACTTTCTCATATGTCCCAAACTACCCTCTCAAAATTCTGCACTGAGGGAATAATGAGAGAAGCAAAAAACAGTCATACAAACAATGGTGACAGTACATTGCAGCCTTTGATTTAATGTCACTGACCCCATCAATTTGACCAATATGAGGTGGACTGCTGGTTGGATGCATCAATATCAAGGGTGAATACCCTGAATACCCAGATTAAAACTCAAATTGGTTTTGAGATTCAGAATTATTTTGATATTGGATATTTTCACAGTTAATGGTACTGAAAGACCTTACTGCATAAATGCTTTGACCTCAGAAATTTGGTGAGATATAGAAGGAGATTACTTGTGTGTCCTTATTATTCCTAGCTGTCTGATGGAGAAAGTGGATGATTGACCCTTGCTACAGAGGACGTTTCAGCAAGAAAACAGTCATTAGGTTCTTTATATAGTTTTCTCCAATAGAGAGCCAAGTTTACCAAAGGCTATGATGTTTTCCTCTGAATCATCAGGAGGTCAATACATGTAGGCACCTCTCTTTGCAAAATATTTTCAGGAGGAGTTTTTTCTGTGGGGCAAAGGTAGCCAGAGGTCAGTTTTGGTAGAATATTTTCAGTATACAGATTGGGTTGCTTGTGGGCACACAAAGACATTACTTTCATTAAACAGAGTGAGACAAACTTACATCACTCCTCATAATATTTTGTAACACATCATGTTTGCCTTCTGACATATATGCTGTTTTGTAGGATGGCAACAATCCAGAGGGAACTGCAAAATTTAAGGAGGTACTTGGATCCTCCAGTCTCAACATGATTTAATACTCATTTTATTTAATTATTTTGCGAAGGGCTACATTATTACCAAGGTTTTGCAGCTTTCATCCTACAAACAATGTCATTCAGGCCTCTCAATCTTCTCTGTCTGTCTGTCTGTCTCTCTCTCTCTCTCTGACACAGCCCAGCCTTGTTTTCAGTAAAAGGCATCAGGAACTTGGTGTTTGGTGATAATAGATCTGGAAACAAAAGACCTGCAACAAGAAAACTCCCCAATGTTGCTTTTATCCTGGTTTCTTTTAGCTCAGAATATCCTTACAAGTGGCAAACATGTCTTCAGGGAGATCATCCAATCAAGAGCTTGAAAGAAAACAGTACTTTCTGAAGTCTTTGGCTGTAAGAATGAATGGAGGTGATTATTACGGTGCTCGTTTGGCCAGATTCTTTGTTCCCCTAATAAAATGGCAGCAGTGGAATATGAAAGAAAAACACATTTTAAGGAAAGAAAAGCAACTCAACCAAAAACACATTGCCCTGGCTATAGTGGTTCTTAGGTTCTGGTAAATTAGAGCCATTGTCCCCAGTGCCCCTGTGTGGGGTTCATGCAGAACAGGGCTGTACCAAGGCAGAGGAGGGAGCCCTGTAGCAGCTGGGCATCTGGAGGGGAAAATGTATCCAGCTGTTGACGAACAAGGGAACAAGCGTAGGATCGAATTCATGCATAATGTAAGCAATTACGCATGCCCATGCATATTATCAGCCGCAGTCCTTCTGGGGAGGACAGAATGAAAGGCCTTATTGTCCTTTGGTCTTCCTTGAAGGTGGGTGTGGAGCTCGGTCTGCAGGTAGGGCTTTGGGAGAGACCCTGGCCTGCCAGGAGCCTGCTTTATCAGTCTGGAGGGGAAACACTTGGACGGAAACGTTAGCAAAGCACATATCTGATTATTCACTCGCTTTCACGAGAAGCAGGCACTCTGCTTAGTGTCTGTTAGAATTTCTGGTGCAGCACCGTCGGAAAAATGCGCCTGAAACTTTTTCATCAACTGCTCTTTCTTTTCAATCTCTTTCAGCCATCAAAATCAGGAAGAAATTAATTTCCTGCTTTGGTAAAGAAGGGTTTCATTTCAAAAAGAGATCAGACTTTCCTTCCTGCTCTATCTTTTTAACTCTGTTTCCTTTGAAGCTTACCAAAAAGAATTCTGTAAAGATAAGGGTGCAAGTCTAGCTTCTTTCCAAGCTATACCCTGCCTGTTAGTTTTCCCTGAATTACTGGGTTGTGTGGTGACAGGCTTGAGAGATAGCTAAAAAAACCAGAAAGCTTTTCAGTGTACACATTTATCCAGTCTTTAATTTACAACTGCATATGATAAATCAGTGTGGTGATTCTTAGTGACATCCACCCTGCCTGTCCCCTTTTCTAGAACCTTCTCTTTGTTGCTTCTATGGACAAGAAGCATATGGTAGAACTGAACATGCTACATGGTAACTCTGATTCCTGGTATGGGTGATTAGTTCCGGGTTGACAGTCAAGTGGGATATTTTTTTCCTCGGGATAAAGAAAATAGGCCAATTTTACCATTCAGTGCCCTTAAGTTCCAAATATGTTGGCTGTAATATTTCCCACATGTGGCAAAAATGGCTAGAAAAAGTACTGCTAGAAAAAGTGAATCCTGACAGTTTTGTGATCCCTGGTTGCAAATTTTTGACCCTGATTCTCTTTTTTGGGTTCCACGAAACATCTCAGTATCCTCATTCATAACAAATTATTTTCTATTTGATTAAATTAGTGTGAATTGGGCCTTTGTCACCTGCTGGGAAGAATCTCAAGTAATATAGCAGCTCTCCTTCAAAACAAAGTCAACATTTTGCTGCTAGTGTGGGTCTGTGCCCTCCCTGGCAGAGGGGCACCTTAGCTTAGGGAGTCAACAGCAGGACCTAGAGCCAAGGTGGTTTTCATTTCCTATTTTGTCACTAACATATCTGTGGCCTTAAGTGAATCACTTAATCTCTCTGATAATATTATTTCCCTCACAGCATTGTTTTTAGATTTAGAAAAAGCCCATGTAGAGTATGAAGCATGATTAAGCACCCAATGAATGGTAATTAGACTATAAGTAGCTATTCTAGTGATTTAAAAAGAGCTCTCAAAGGTGTAAAACTGCAAAACAGAGTTTATTTGGGTCATTTCTTTGCTCTTTGCTCCCCCTTCTTCCCACTTCTTATCTCTTCTTTGTTTCTTCCTTTTCAGTTTATTTTTAGAGAACCAGAGATGGTACCAAAGTTCCAATATTCATTCATCCCATGAGGTAGTTTCAGGGTCAGTGTAGACCTTTCCAGCCCACATTCTTGCAAGAACAATTGTCTCCATGGTTTCAGATCTGCTGCTTCCAGGGTCCAGGATTCACTGCACAAGTCTAGATCTTTGGTGGGGAGCCTCAGGCTTTCAGACTCAGAGATGGATGCACAAGGGTCATTTAGCTGAAGAGCACTTGTGGGGATGGGTGTGAGCCGGACAGGGAGTCTGTGGTGGGATGGGACACAGGGAGACTTTGATCCCAGAGCGGGGGTACTAGAGCCTCAGTTTCTCCATGTATGGGGAGCTCCAGATCTCTGATGACCCTCAGAGCTGTCCCAAAGAGAGGTGAGGTGGCCCAGCCTCCGGGCCAAGCATCCCAGGTGACTCAGGGGACACAGGCCATTCCGGGTAGGCTATGTGACCTGGGGTTGATGCTGTTCCTCTCAGTGAAGAGCGAGTTCTGGAGACAGACTCCACTGGGAGCAGCCAGCCGCAAACACTCCCTGCAGCTGGAAGAGGGGGTGCCTGGCCGCTGCAGGGGTTGTGACCTGCGCACACAGTGTCCCCCACTCTGTCCCAGGGTCACACTGTATTCGCAGAATATTGAGAAAAGGGTTTCTTATCCATTTGAGGAGTCAGTCATATAAAACACATTAAGCGTGCGTTTGTAAAGTATCACACTTCACTCTCTTCAGTTCAGAGTATCTGTAGGCATCTGTGATTTGGGAAAAATACTCTTGTCGCAGTATATTATGAGGAAAATATTCCTTGTGTCAGAAAGTGACAGCAAGACGGTACTAATTATAGTCTGACTCATTTCTGGTGGCCTAAATGAGGTGCTAAATTCCATGATTTGAGACCATTACCTCTGTTTTGGGCTGGTGCATTTCAAAGTCCTAGATGGGCTGAGCCTAGGAAATGTATCCACTAATCTCTGTAATCCAATAGTGGACAAGAGATAAAGGACCCTGATTGTTAGCACAGGCCAGGAAAGAGCCCCATGTACTAAAACTGATGAGGCATGAAATTCTGAGTCTTTAAGGGCTGGACATAATGGATTAATACAAAAAGAATGAATAAGAGAAAATTTAAAATTTAACCTTGCCTAATTTTGTTTCTCAGTCAAGAGGTTGACAATTCACTTGGCCATTGCAATCAGGTTGAAACCATTCTCTTTCGAGGACATATAAGCAATTGTTCAAGTTTTAGTTAGGCCCCAGCTAAAAGATTTACCCTCAAACAATTCTGTTGTAGGATCTCCCACTGTGTTGCAATGACTTGATTACTCTTTCATTTATTGGGCTTCCAGGACACTGAAAGTCATTGGGTGGCCTTAACTGTGCTCTCCAATAATTCTGTGTTGATCTAAACTCTGGTCCAGTAATTAAGTTCAGAGTAGGAGATATTACTTATTAAGCTGCTTGATATTATGCTTTGAAAGAGTCAATTGATAGTAAAATTATATTTTTATGCCAATCATGTTAACTTATGTATCATGGTAAATATATGTGGGTTTAGATGCCCAGAGTTTCTCCCTTTGCTTGGAAATCACTGGCCTTGTAATCTCACCCATAGAGTTGTACTAGGGAATACAATGGTTTTTCATGACTATGCCGTCTCCTTGCTCAAGTTGATTATTCTGTGTTTGACCAAGACTGGGTCAATGGTTGTGTTGGCTTCTTCATTGTTCACAGCACTAGAAATTGAACCTATGGCCTAATTCAAGCTAGACGAGCATTCTAGCATAAAGCCACAGCTGCAAGCCACGAGTCGAAGTTTTCTTTTCCCAGAGTTTAGAAACTACAACAAGACAGAGAAATGAGACTCACTGCTGGTAACCTCCAAATGTGAACCTTGGTCCTGTCATGTGAAATATGCCATTATGTAGAGAGAAGCAAGAAAGAATAGATGGTGGGAGCAAGAGAACCACAAATGTATGAAGTACCTATTTCTGTTTTTCTTTTATAGCTTAAATGGAACGTTAACCTTCACAGAGTTTGACCAACTAGCCTTATTTTTTATTATAAATACCTCAATGTCCTTAATATCTTTCCCATGAATGCTTTTTTTCTTCTACCACAAATATGTGTCTATTATCTCTAATCAGATAAATAATCCCAACTACTGGGTGTGGTGGCACACTCCTATAATTCTAGCACTAGGGAGGCTGAGGCAGGAGGATTGCTATGAGTTCAAGCCCAGCCTGGACTATGTAGTATGTAAGTTCAAGGCCAGCCTGAACTATATAGTAACAACCTGTTTCAAAAAAAACAAACTGATAATAATATTAATATTAATAATGATGTTGATGATAATAATCTCACCTAAATATCTCTATGCACATAATACCACTCAAAGTCATCCTTACCCTAGGCCAGAACAATATCTTAGGCCTGTAGTAAGGAAAACCATTACAAACAGAAACTTACTGTCATAAAATTCTGGAGGGCAAGCCACACTCTTCAGAGGCTCCAGGGAAGAGGATCCATTGTGAATTCCCGCTTCTGGTGGCTGCTGTCTCCCCTTGGCTCCTGGCAGTTTGACACCTATTTCTGCCTCTGTCTCACTGTGGCCCTGTACCCTGTCCCTGCCCACCTCCCTCATTTCTTCTGCCTTTCCATTACAAGGACATGACTTCTTGGATTTGGAGTGGGCCCTACGCCTGGGTTCTTTTGCCTTGAAATCCTTAACTGTATCTGCAAAGCCTCATTCTTCCAGATATGTTCACATCTACCAGCCCTCTCTGGTGAAAGCATCTTTGTAAGGGTCCACTCTTCCTCCTGGAATAATATGATCTTGTCCTCGGGGGCTATTCAGCTTGGAAACAGTTTTGATTATCACTGCAGCGGTGGTAGTGGTGGTGGGGGTAAAGACTTATAAGGGTCAGAAGCCAGGGGTGAAGTATAACATCTGATCATACACAGGAGGGTCTCCCACAAAAAATTTATCTGACGGATGAGGTCACTAGTGGTTGAGAAACCCTACTTTAGACACCTGACTATTGTGACAATATACCAATCTGGATAAAGCTGTCTGTGGACAACTACTGCAAGTGCTAATTAAAAACTGAGACTGGCCTCACTGAGTTGGCAATCACTTAAGGGAGCCATTATTATATAATTTAAATAGGTAGTCAATTGCAAGATATTATGAGTGCCATGAAGCAGAGTAATTACTTAAATATTATACACATATAAAGACTTATAGCCCCCAGAGAGTTTGTATTCTTATTCCCACAAGCTTAAGATTCATATTTTCATATTTTAACCCTTTTTAAATTCTGAAGTGACTATACGCTGAATGTATGTATGATTTGAAGTGGCACTGATTCTTACTCTGCTTTAAAATCTGTTATTACATTGATGATGCCTCTTAAAATATAGGTTATTTTAGAATCAAAGGCATACTAGCCTAGCAAGATGTAGTGGCATATGCCTGTAATCGCAGCTTTCTGGAAGGCTGAGGCAGAAGGAGCACAAGTTTGAGGCTAGCTCAGTCAGTTTAGCTCTACCGTGTCTCAAAATAAAAAGTCAAAGTGTAGCTCAGTGTGGATGCCCAGGTTCATCCCAGTATGAAAACAAACAAACAAATAAACAAATGAACAAAATCTCAAGGCATTGCACAAGAGCATTGAATCAGAATCTTTAGAGATGAGATTGGGATTTTAGCAGGTTTCACAGCATTTTAACAGGTCTCCCAAACGATTCACAGTTCCATAACATAGGAAGTGTTCACTCCCCAGATATAAAGATTACAGGCATGAAGAACATGCCATGTATGTCTGTGGAGAGAGTTTTATTTCTTTATTTAATTGTATGACTTTGGGCAAGCTAATTAACCTCTCTGAACTTTGCTTTCCTCACTCAGCGCTTCTCACTCTCCAGCTCTCAGATCACCTTAACATTTCTGTGATGTGACCGGCATCACGGAGAATCCACCCGTCCACAATAACATGAAATAGTGGGTGAACAAAGAAACTAGAAAAAGACTGCTTTGCTCACAGTAAAATGTTAGCTCTTAAATAAAGAAGGAGCCTCTGAGCTTGGTGGTGCATGTTTGTAACCCCAGCTCCTTAGAGGGCTGAGGCTGAAGGATTGCAAAGCTCCAGGCCAGCAGGGCAACTACAAGATGGGATCAAAATATACCTTGTGTATTTAAATTTTAAAAAAATTCTTACAGTAAAAGACCCATTGCTACTAAAATACTCAAAACACTCCCCTTTGCTTCCAACACTTTTATCCTATTGTTCTCACCACTTTCTGAAGCGGTTTTGGAAGTCCTCTTTCATGAGCATCATTACAGGGTGTGATCAGAACTACAATGAACACTGCTGCCAAGTGACATTCAACAGAAAACCAGGCTTCTGGGAACACCACGGTGTGTCCTCATCTACCTTAGTTAGCATATCTGCAACCCTGCCGATTCTTGCTTTTTCCCCCGAAGTCAAAGTGACCACGGATGACACACACTTTCAGAAAGTGGCAAAAATGATGGGTTGCATTCAAAGTGAGGGGGAGTATTTTGAGGGAGATAATGGAAATGTGTCTTTTGCAGTAATACTTTTTTAAAATTGTATATTCACTGTAGTTTTTCATCACACAGTGTAAATAAGGTGATACCTCAAAATACAAAATAAAAAGGGCTGGGGATGTAGCTCATTTGTAGAGCACCTTGAGTTCAATTTCCAGTTCCCAGTACCCCAAGGGGAGGAATGCTCCATAGCTAGGAAACCATCAGTGGATGTGAACTAGCCACAAAATTTTGATAAGGAATAGGATATTTGCATAGCTCCAAAGTATTTTCTCACAAATTGCTTATCAATCACAAAGTGAGAAATAGTAAGACTACAGTAGACAAATCTAGCAGACATCACACTACCCAAATGTCCAAAGCTAATATTTGCGGCATAGGAAAAAATAGCATCATGTACCTCCAGATAACAAAATGACATCATGTATCTCCAGATCCAAAACAACAAGAACTCGATGCCAGATTAGTGATGTTTCTGCCAGAATGCACAGCCTAGATTAAGTGCGAGGAAACGGACACAAATCTAAATTGAAGGGTATTCTACACACGGGCTGGTGCACACTACTCAAAGACACTAAAGCCAAGGCACACCAAAAACAACAACGACAACAAAAAACCTGAGGAACTTTTCCTGATTAAAGGAGACCAAAGCTACACATAACTAAATACAATCTAGGATCCGGGACAGGACTATTGATAAAACTTGAGTGTAGGCAATGGCTTAGATAGTAATACACTAACATTACGTTTTCTGATTTTGATAATTAGACTGTAATTATGTAAGATAATTTTCATAGTCTTAGGAAATCTACACTGAAGTATTTAGGGATAGATGGGCACGATTTCTGCAATCTACTCTCAAACGGTTTGGAGAAAGAGATCTGTTTATCTATGTATCTATGGATCTATTTATCTACCTATCTAAAGAGACAGTAAAGCAAACAATGTCAAAATGCAAAAATTGGTTCATCTAAATATAGGGCAGATCTTTATATTATTCTTACTATTTTTCTCTTTTATATCACATAAAAAGTTAAAAAATAATCTCGCTTTCTTTGCCCGTTTTCAGGGGATGATGATTATGTGCAGCAAAGATTAAAAACAGTAAGAGAAGTAATAAGTAACTGATAGAGTTTAGCCCAGTTTTCTACTGGTTAAAGGTTTTTATTCGTCTTTTAACTTGGCAGGGAAGCCATCAGCATGGTCACCGTCAGGAGCCGGGGGTCGAGCACCTCAAAGGAGGCTTAGCCAAGGGAACAAGGACAGCTCTGAGGGGCGCTCAGAGGCCTCGGGGTAGGACTCTCATACTTCAGTGTGCAGCAAAACCATGTCAGGGCCTTGGAAATACAGCTTCCGATCACCAAGTCCAGAGTGAGATTTGGGATTTCTCACCTACAGCACTCTCCTAGTGTATTACCATTTTGAGCATGACGGTTTGAAAACCAGTGCTTTTTTTTTTTTTTTTTTTTGAGACGGAGTCTCACTAAGTTGCTACATTGCCCACGCTGTACTGGAACTTGTGATCCTCCTGCCTCAGCCTCCCAGAGTGCCAGGGCTACAGGGGTGTGCCATCACTCCAGGTTGAGCCCACACAGTTTAAATGTTATTTGGTCTTTTCACTGGAAAGTGATTAAAACCACAGACTCTGGAATCAGAGTGTCTTCGTTTCATTCAGCCTCGGCCACACGTCTCTCTGAGCCTCTCTGTCAGTCAGCGTCTCTGAATCAGTTTTCTCTCGGCTGCGAGGAGGGGTTAATCATAGCACGTACCTCCAAGCACAGCGGGAGGAGGAAGTGGATAACGCGGGGGAAGAACTTGGTATACAAATGTCACTTTGCCTTTTAGTTCCAAAGTGCCACTTTCTGGGACTCTGTTTGAAACTTGCTTCCCACCAGACTGGGATGGAAGTAATCCCTAAAGCCACACAAGTTACCCCAAATCAGCCCTTGGCACTTCTGCCCCAGACTTGGCAGTCACAGTCTGCAATGGTCATTCTACTGCCTTCCTGCCCAGATCCCCACTCCGGTCACGGTGCTTCCCTCCTTGGGAGACCCGTGGGTGTCCTCCCTGGGACTCCATGGTAGACGGTGTTCAAAGAGTCCCTCCCCACCAGCGGGGACTCACCTCTTGGGGTGGCGAGAGGACCTTGGAGCACTCAGAAGCGGTTTTTATCATTCTTGCCTGAGGATAGTGGTGGGCAAGTGATTTGCTGGTCAATACAGGACCTAAGAAAATTGCTAGGTTTCCTGGACTTAGGGCTTCTTCCCTTCGAAGAACTTCACCCCCCGAGTAGTGTGTTCAATTTTATTTAAATATTTATTATTTTTGAGATGGAATCTCACTATGCTTCCCAGGTTGCCCTTTTCGTTTTTGTTGTTTGTACACACTTGCAGTAAATGATGATTATGTTAGAATGGAGAGTTCGTACCTGAACATAATGCACCCTAATTCTTTTTTTCCACCTCCACTCTCCTCCCTCCTTGTTCCCTGCAACTTCCGTTTTCCTTCCCATTTGTAAAAGCTCTACTTCCACATCTTAATTCTTTTTTTTTTTTTTGTCCCTTTCCTTTTCCACCCCCACCCCATCTTTTGATCCCCTTCTCATTGGAGAAAGATCCATTTCCCTACTTCCTGCGGTTTATCTTTCATTTTGCTCTTCATTTATATTTTGGACTTCTCATAGAAGAGAGACCACATGGGGCTTACACTCGCATGCCTGGTTTATTTCCCTGGACACCGTGGTCTTGAAGAGCATCCATTTCAGGCTGACTGTCATCTTGGGGGCTCAAGCAATCCTCCCACCTCAGGGTCTGGGGCTACGGGCATGTGCCACCACATTCGGCTTCAAAATTATTTGAAAATCAGTGTAATTCATGTCCTGTTTTGCATTCAATATTCATTAGTATACTACCGAACTTTTAAAAGATTTCTCAACTTTCTCTATCCCCATACAAGTGTGCCCCCAACTCTCACTGACTTGAGTGTATGTATTCCTGAAGAAAGCTGTAAAATGAATATTAAAGTCATGATATCACCAGTTTAAAATTCTTTGGATTCTTAAAGAATGAGTTTTTACCTATCAAGAATTCAGTGGTGTCTATTAATTTTTCATTCTGCACCATCATTAGCTTAGCACTGCACGAAACCAGACACTGAGACTTTTTGAGTAGCCTCAAATTGCCCTTTGACATTCCAATTAGTAAAAGAGTCAGAGGTGTCATTTCGGAAGATATAGTCAAAGTATTAAAGTGCATTTATGCGCTAATTGAAAGTCACATTTTAATATCTTTTGTGCAATTCAGAATTTCTAGGCCAGAGCTACCTTTGACCCCTGACGAAGACTATTCTCAGAGTGAGATTTTTTTCTTTCTATACAACTTATCTCAACTTACTACATTTAATAAAACACTGAAATATTTTACAAATGCTTTTAGTCTTTTTTCTATGTAAGGAAAAAAGAGTTATGTTTATCTTATTCCTAGTTCTATGGATTGTCAGTACTTTAAGACACTGAGGTCCTGACCATACGTTTAGACTATTTGAAGTTCACAGAATCAAATGGACATGCTTGTTCTTGGTTACGATTTTTATATTTTATTATTCCCTTTTAGAATAAGATGTAGTTGTTTAGTTTTTCTCTCTTATGTTTTAATAGCAGGTTGGATTATAAATTATTTCCCTCCTTTTTGTCTATCTTATACCAGTCTATCAGTGTAAAGCATATCAATGTATTGAAGCAGAGATCTAAAAATAAAAAGTTGAGGGAATAGCAGGTTATGCCAAGAAAGATCAGAGTACAGAGAGGAAATTAATCTTGTATCTATGCACTTCTTTTTTGAAAAATCATGAAAACTCAAATATGAATAATATTTAAAGAATCAACTGTTTTGCAGTCTAAGAGAAAGACTTGGTTTCACAGTAATGACATCACATGTTGAGTATTTTCTGCCAGGCTACTTGGATATGCTAAACAATGCATTCACTTTCCGTTTTTCCTTGAAAAGCATTCACTGAATGCATTGTGTCAGTCATTACAATGAGTCGTTGCATTTCCCTCTCCTGTGAGACTCTTTCATTTCTCACAAAGTACTACAGCTACAAAGATGTTGAGAATCTGAAAATTTAAAAAGTTATTAAATATTAGAAATAAGTTGAGTCCCTATTTATGTCTGGTTCTTTATCTCAGAAGAATGAACATAAATGAACCTTCTGCCTCCATGAGAGAAAGCATCCTCATCTTGGAAAAGAGGCATTAAGCAAAGAAACAAATATAGATATAGGATATGTTCAGTGAAATATGAAGGAAATGGAGAGATGGGATTAGGGTACCATTTAGGCTATCATGGAAGATTTTAGTAACCTAAAGTGTAACGTAGACCCGAAGGAGGTAAGAGAGTAAGCCCCAAGACTACCTAGGAGAAGAATGTTCTGGACAGAAGGAGCTGCATATGCAAGAGTCCTGGGATCACATGTGCCATGCACACTGGAAGGAGTGTGTGATAGCCCACATGACTGCAGTTGAGCAAAGGAGATAATGGCAAACAGTGATACAAGAGAGTGGAGGTTGACTGTAGACAGCCTCGAGGTCCTGATAAAGACTTCGGGATAAGGGGAGATGGCAAACCATTGGAAGGCTTTGAAAAAGGAGGGACATGATCTGAATTGTTTTAAAGGAATCATCAGATTGATACCCCGAGGGGGGAAAAAAATTGTACGAACACAAAGTTGAAAGCAGGAAAACCAACGAGAAAATGCTTGAAATCCATGTCTAGGTTGAGGGTGGCAGAGATGGGCTCTCCTTACCAAAGTCAATTCTCTTCCTCCTAGCACTGCAGCCAAACTGCCTTTCTCAGCCTCCTTTAAGGTTCGGTATAGGCATTGAGCTCTGCCTACGACCATGTGGGTTAGAGCGATGCATGTCACTTTTAGACCTCGTCCAGAAAACCTCTGTGTGCAAACCTCCACATTCCTTTCCGCAACAGCTTTGGATGCCAGTGTAGAAGGTGCACAGCCAAGCCAGGCGTGGGGGTGCACACCTAAATCCCAACCCTTGGGAGGCTGAGGCAGGAGGATTGCCAAGAATTCAAGGGCAGCCTGGGCTATATAGTGAGTTCAAGAGCACGCTGAATTGCATAGTAAGACCCTATCTCAAAAAAAAAAAAAATGCATACCCTTAGGAAACAGGACCTCATCGTCACTTCTTGGAATGACAGCTACTTATTGATTAAGAGTGGGATTAAGCAAAAAAAAAAAAAAAAAAAAAAAAAAAAAAAAAAAAAAAAAAAAAAAAAAAAAAAAAAAAAAAAAAAAAACTTCTTGGGCCAGGGATTTACCTAAATGATGCAGCACCTGCCTGGCAAGCGTGAGGTCCTGAACTCGATTCCAAGTATCCCAAAAAACCCAGAAAACCAAGAAAACAAACTTTAGTCTAAACAACTGATATGTTTTTATATAGCATCTACTATTCCCTAAACTAAGAAGGGATGGGCAGGTTTTCCTTGGACAGAGCTGCTGCATGTGACAATGGGGACAGCTGGTCAGGGCCTCCGTCTCCTGCATTTGGCTGAGCACCAGGGCTTTCTGAGGATCTGGAAGCGATATGGAGAGGAGTAGTAGAACATTTAGAAGAAGAAGAAGAAATTATCACTTACTGAGATGGAAAGATTGAGAAGGAATAGTTCTTCAGGGCAGAAAAGCAAGAGTGTACTTTTGAACATGTCAATGTTGGGTTGTAGAACACTATCTTCATAATCATTCAATCACATAAATATGAGATTAAATTTTCAGGACTAGGGATTGACCACAGGGCTTTGCATCCAGCCTTTCTTGCTTTCTTTCTTTCTCTCTTTCTCTCTCTTTCTCTTTCTTTCTTTCTCTTTCTTTCTTTCTTTGTCTCTCTCCCTCTCTTTCTCTCTCTCTCTCTCTCTCTCTCTCTTTCTTTTTATTGATTTTTTGAGACAGTCTTGCTCTGTAGTTCAGTTGGCCTTGAACTCACTGTGTAGCCCATGCTGGCCTCGAATTTGAAGTGACCCTCCTGTCTCAGCCTCCTGAGATCTGGGATTACAAGTATGCACCACCATACCTGGTTACTTTTATTTTTTTATTTAATACTTCTTTAAATTTTAAGACAGAATCTCTCTAAGTTACTCAATTGCCCAGACTGGGCTTGAATCTGCAATCTGCCTGCCTCAGTCTTCCAGAGTGTTGGGATTACAGGGATACACCACTGTACTGGACTTAACATATTCATTTTTGAGATGAGGAACTATCGGCTTGGCGAGGAAAATGATTTCTCCAAAGAAATAAGTTTGTTTTTAAAACTTTTTAAAAATTTTGTTAGTACATGTTTGCAGTGTATAATGATGACAATCATTGTGGGGAGTTGGTGCATAATTCCTTTCACTGCTTAATTCCTTTCATTTGCCCTTCTCTTCCACTTCCTCCCACCTCCCTTCATTCCTTCATTCCCTTCCTATTTGCAAAAGGAATAAGTTTTAGGACAGGAATTTTATTCTAGGTCTCTGTGACTTAGCACCTGGATTGAACTCTTAGCCACTTTCACCATGCTCTTCCTCTCAGAATGCACTAGAGGAGGAAATGTACCAAATATATTAAATAAATGCAACAAATAAGAACCTTCACAGTGTGGTGATACTCTGCTTTAGCTAGTTTAAAGGAGATAAAGAGGAAGAAGAAAAAAATAAAAGAGGAGAGTGAAATGCTGTATGAAGTCTCTATTTTAGAAAATTATAACTGATGTGCATTTTCCTTTTGCACTCTGTAATGCAGAGCTCCCTTCTTATTCTGAAAAAGACATCAGTATACCTCGAGGAAGATTAGAAATAAGTTTGGCATAAATGTTCTGTCCTTCAGTTTTAGGGTAGCGTAGAGTCCTCAGGAAGACAGAAGTATTATTAGCAAGTCTGTGCAGTGAACAAAGAATTTATTTCTAAAACTCTCTTCGCAACCCTTACTATTAAAAGGCAGGGCATGGCTACCAGAGCTTAGTAGGAATAACTGGTCTACCATTTCACTGAGCTGTGAGGTTAGCGGCCTTAGGAAGAAGGATGCTGAGACTTAGGGGAAGTCCCTGCCAAAGACTTGAATAGGGAGAAAGTTGATTCCTTCTGCTCCAATGATAGGTGAGAGGAAAGCAGAAAGGGGATGAAGAAATCTAACATCTGCATCCATGTCCTGCATCAATTCCTTCCTATGGGGCTAGGATCTTAGCTAGAGGCAGGCACATTACATTCATTTTGATGTACTAGTAAGGCCTTCCTTAAATCTATACTTCATCAGGGCAACCCCAAGGAGTGCTACAGATTGAATGTTGATGTCCCTGTAAAATACGCTAATGTGAAGGTATTTGGAGGTGGAGACTCTGTAAAGTCATTAGATTACAGAAGACACAAGCTTCATGAACGAGGTTGATATACTCATCAAAGATGCCCAAATGAGCTGTCTTCCCTTTGTGTCATGTGAGGACACAGTGAGAAGGCACCATCTATGAACCAGGCAATGGCCTGCACCAGACACCAATTCTATTAGTGCTTTAACACTGGACTTGCCAGCCTCCAGAACTGAGGCACATAAATTTCTATTGTCAATGGGTCACCTACTCCATGGCATGAATGAGGTTAATATACTCATAGCATAAGCAGGTGTACAGGGACTCTAAATGATCCCACAGGTCCCAGGGATCCAGGGCGGAAGTGCTGAGCGTGTGGTGGATGACTGAGTTCAGAAGTTGGAAGTGAGGTTGCACAGTGCAGAAAGTTTATTTCTGGGTAGTGCAAATTCAGAATTTGGATGTGAGTTCTAGGTTATAAGCCTGAAGGAACCAAGTGTAACTTGGTTGATCAGTCCAGAAACCAGACCCAACGAGCTTCTCCATGGTAGAAACTAATGAAGAACCTATGACAGCCTGATCAAGATCTTCCATAAAGTTGCTTCTAAACTGTGAGCTGTCACTCCTCCACACACAGATGACATCCTGAGGGACAGTAAGGAGAAGGGGAGAAAGTTCAAAGACTGAAAAGTTACCTGAAATCTTGCGACTCATTCAACAGAGACTACTGCAATGGTAACGTGTTGATTCAACGTTATTTGGTGTATTTAACATTTGCCTCTTCATCTCCCCCAGGGGGTGGTGCTCAAGGTGAAGATGTGATCAGTATAAAAAAGCAAAGAACGTTTTATTTTCTTTACTCAATTCTTTATGCATGGTAGCTATATGGCCTATTCCACCACTGAGTCTTTATTCAAATGTTACTATTTATCTAAGTCTAAAGAGCCAGATATGTAAAGCCAGGTACGATGCTGTGCACTGTAATCCCAGCACTGGGGCAGCTGGAGGCGGGAGCACTACCAGGCAGAAAGATCTGGATTTTGGGGCTAGCCTGGGTTCCATAGCAAGCCCTGTCTCAAACACAAAACAAAACAACCCCTTTCCCCCCTCCCAAAATCTAATTTTCTGGCTTTTGCTCCTGGAGCTTTGCCATGAGCTCACAGCTTGCTGTTTCCTGCCAGGCCTTAATTATGGCCTCCAAACAAACATAGGCTTGAACTTTCTCACCACATCCTGGTTTTAGGGACGCAAGAACTTGAGAGTATCTTTGAGGTCTTCAGGAAGGACTAAGTGAGACATCACCTGTCCCACACAGTGGCCCTGAAATCTCCAGAACCTATCAGAGGCAGCTTTCCAGAGTCAGCTCTGACAGGGAAGACCTTCGAATCCCATGATGACCATGGGTATGGGGTTCCAATGTCACAGGAATAGCAGCAACAGCAATAAATACAACTGATGAAAAGTGAGCAACAAATAAAAAAAGGAAAACTGCAAGAGCCAAATTTCAAGGTAAAATAAATGAAAAACTTTATCACCCAAGAAGACTCCAGGCAAAGCCCATAAGTAGACACTTTTTGTGTGTACAATAAAGAAAATATTCTGTTGCTGTGCAATTTACATTTATGTCTTTCAATTTTTTTTTATTTTAAAGAGAATAAAACCAAACAAAACAAAGCAGAATAAAGTCAATCAAAATAAAACAGTGAAAGTGGTACAGAACTTCAAAACAGGATACTAGGGAATCAACAATGGCTACCGTAATATACCTTGTTATCTTCAAAATAGCTGCCTATACCATCCGACATAAAAATCAAACAAAACAGAACAGAATAAAACCAGAATAAAAGCATAGTTTAAAGAGAATAAAACCAAACAAAATAAAACAGAATGAAGCCAATCAAAACAAAATAGTGAAAGTGATACAGGATTTCAAAACAGGATAATAGGAAATCAACAATGGCTACCATAATGCCTCTTGTCTTCAAAATTGTTGCCCATACCATCAGACATAATAAAATCAAACAAAACAGAACAGAGCAAAACCAATCAAAACAGAACATGAATAAAACAAAACAATAAAATGGAGCAAAGCAAAACACAAAACAGAAGGAAATCACCCATATTTACTATATTGCATATTGTTATCCTCTTAATACATGCTCAGACTACCAACTCTAAGTCTGCAAAGTCAATCAAACTTTAAAAGTATTAAGTTGTTTTAGTATCTCAGTTACTATAAACTCAGCCTGTCCTCCAAATCAGCCAGTTGCTTACCGGGGTGTAGTGCGGGAGGGGCTTTTCTTGTCTCCCAGTCAATGTGTTGGTTGGCTCACAGGAAGGGCAAATTGGCATCTTATTACTCCTCCTAACCCAGCATGACTTCTGCTGACTTGTGGGAAGAGTGAATTAACTTCCTCTACATTCAAAATTCTTTTTTTCAAAAAAAGTATTGAAAATTTCCGTGTGTTTACACAAGAGGAGAGAATAAATCCCAAAGTACCTGTCATTTAAACAATGAATAATGTATATTTTAAATTAGCTAGAAGAAAAGATTTTGGAGCATTCTTACCTCAGAGAAGGGATAGATGTTTGAGGTGACAAATATGCAATCCCTCAACTGTGATCATTACACACTGTGCATCTATATTGAAACACCAGACTGGGCCCCATGAATATATACAATTATCACATGTCAAAATATTTACTGAAATAAAACTTAACCCCTGTGATGAAATATGCCTACAACTCCTGTGTTTTCTACTATTTGTGAATAATCTCACTTACATATAATATCTATGGGAAATAAATATTTTGTTAGTTTTTTTAGGACTCTAATTTCCTTTCTAGTGAAACATGATCTTTCAGTTTGTTTTCCATTTTTTTTTTTTCTGGTGGTACTGAAAATTGAACTCAGGGGTGCTCTACTACTGAGCTATGAGAGTTCTCATCCTTTTCAGTCTGTGTTTTGAAACAGGATCTTGCCAAGTTGCCCAGGGTAGCTTTGTATTTACCATCCTTCTGCCTCAGCCTCTTGGGTAGCTGGAATTACAGTTGTGCCACTAGGCCCTGCTTGTCTTTCTTTTTCTGTGGAGCAGAAGAAAACCACCAAGCAGGAGCAACTGACTCTGGACCTAATGTAGTGTAAGCACCTGTATTCTCTATATAGGTGCTCATTGTAACTTCCCCTCTGTCACCTAGGAATAATTACATAGGTACTTTGGAACTCCAGAATTTTGTTCCTTTCTTCCCAATCCATTAGAGGCCTTTTTCTTTTGGTGGTACTGGGGATCAACTCAAGATCTTCACATTGAGTTACATCCTGGTCTTTTTTTATTTTTTGTTTTTTATTTTGAGACCACATCTTGCTAAATTGCCCAGGCTGGACTCGAACTGGGATTCTTGCTGCCTCAGCCTTCCAGAGACCTGAGGTTTTTGAACATGTACTGCCATCCCTGGGTTCAGATCAGATTCTGAGATTCTCTGTTTCAACCATGTTGGCTTTATTGCATCATAGAACATTTTATAATATAAGTCATATTGACCACTCCACATCTTCTTTTGACTAGGTAAATTTATTATCTGGTTTCTTTTAACAAGGCTAATTAAGTAACAGCTGATATTTATTGAAAATTAGCAAGGCTAACTAAGTAACAGCGGATATTTATTGAAAATTGATTGCTATTTTATAGTTCAGTTTTCCAGTTCAATCCTCATACCAACCCTATGGAGTAGGTTAATTATTGCTCCATTTTGCAGATTTGAAAATTGAGACATGGAGAGATTAGTGGTCTTATCCAAGACCTCAGACCTACCGCAAATGGTAGAGCTGCTTTTTAAGCCCACTCCATCTGATTCCAGAGACAAAACTCATAAACATAATGGCACAATGCTTCCCACACAGGAAAAGTATCTAACACCACATTTAATAAGTCTATAATAACTAATAACAGATCTACTTGTCTTTAAATAATTTGCTTCTGAGTTTTTATTATTTTTTACTTTTTAAATATTCCAACATAACTCACTTGAGAGGAACAATTCTATGTTTTCATAAATGGGCTTAGTTCTTGTTTAAGTTTCTAGCATAGCCTCATAAAATAGTACATGATATATTGATAGGCTCTTAATGGAGTATGCTTTTGTTCTTTTTTTTAATAATTTTTTTTTATTTTAAAGACAGTAAAGTACAACAGAACATAACAGAATAAAGTCAATCAAAACAAAGCAGTAGGACTGGTACAGAACTTCGAAGACCGATAATGTGAGTACAATAGCTACAATAGCATACCTTGCTATTTTCAGATTACCTGACCATTCCTACAGGTGTAGTAGAATTGAACCAAAAACAAAACAATACAAAGCCAATAAAAACAGAAT